>CM038214.1:3093979-3236643 GCA_021442155.1 Cymbidium sinense | reverse complement strand
TCTCAAGTGATTGAATTAATTGATCATGTGATTTGGAGCTCTCTTTCTTATGTTCATCCATGTAAATTTACATATGGTTTGAATGTAATGGTATATAGTCTGGATATCCCAAGAATATGAGGCTTTAGCTAGACCCAAGGAGGTCATTTAATTACATCACTTTTGTGGTTAACAATGACACATACGTATTTAATTTCATCCCTATGTATTTTTTGCATAAGAATTTAAATAGAGCCTTAAATTAATATAAAATAATTTAATGGGGAAATATAAAAGCTTCAAATGTACATACTCACATCCATCATTTAAGTATGCTAAAACATATTGTATGTGTAGGTATACTTAAGACTTAATCATATGCATGTTACATGTGCTGGAAAGGAATGATTTAGCATGTGTCATGTGATAGTATTTCAATTAGATTAATCTTAAGAAGCCTTTCACATTGAATAGAATTATTTAAAGAGAACCTGAACATAGGATTAATCTAAAATGTGTAATAAGCCATTCACTAAAGCAAACTAAATCAAATTAATAGGCTTTAGATAGTGGTTTAAGGTAGGGATGAATAAGGCCAACCTCTTTTTCTTCTCTTTACAACACTTAGTTGCTAAGTGTAGGTCATATGAAACAAAAGAAAACATAAATTAAAACTTGCAAATTAATTAAAGCACTTGAAGTGAAACCACCCTTTAAGTTGAATATTTCTACACTTAGAAAATCTTAACTCTAAAGCCTAGTTAGGACATACCACACAAGCTTTAATACACACATATTAGATTAAGTCACCACTTCTAGCCTTATGTTAGGATGGTGCATGGTGTGATGTATGTTTTGTTTTATGATGTATTATTTTAGACTGGATGTTAAGGTGTATATTTTGTAGACTAGAAGGTAGGCTGTGATTAGCCTAATCATATTTTTTGTAAGGGATTATGTTTAAGGGGATGCTTAAAAATAAATATAAATGCTATCTTTGCAGGTTGCTTAAGCCCCTAAGCATAATCCAAGTTAGGGTAGATGGGCTTGGTTACTCATGTATAGGGTGTTAAGTTCAAATTATAAATATAAGCATGGGTTGTATGTGTCTTTAGCTAACACTTGTCTCTAGGTGTAGTTAGATTTACTTTTCCTATTTTTAATGTAATTTTACATTAGGAATTAGATTAGTGTTATGGGGGGATAAGGATAAGCATTGGCTAGAAGGCTTTATCATGAGTGGCCATGTGATGCCTTTGAAGTGGAGCAAACCAAGTCAAAGAAGAAGGAAGATACTTGAATACATGAAGACCCCCCATAGCATTTATCATTTGTAAATTATAAATTATTTATTTTATGTACCAGTTGTATAAGGGTAGAGCTACACATTTTGCTTTTGAGTTGTTTGGCACCATCGCATTGGTCTATTATACTTTTACATTAGCTATAAATTTGTTTGATGTTGTGTTTAAAGTGTGCAATTAGGATGACAAGCTTTTCTTAGTTTCTTTATATGTTTGATGTTCGAATGTGTGGCCTTGAATGTGATAGGCTCTTAAGAAAAAAATTAACCTTTTTGCCTAACTATAAATCATAACTAAAGTTTTAAACAATTCATAACCTCACATAAAACCTAGGACATAAATCAAGATAATTAAAAGATTTAGTAACCCTTAGATGAATGTTGAATGGCCAACAATATGCACATCATATTATTTCACTCTTGAAAATAAGGATTTCATCCTTGCATGATAGGGGAATGCTAGACCTATGAGAAAATCCTTTGTGTTGGAAAACACCACTTTCTTACTGATTTAGCCAACAACCTTATTTTATCATGCATGTAGGTAACAAAAAATTAAATCCTTGTCAAAATGATGTGTCAAAATAAATAAATATGAAAATATTTTACATTAGACTAAGTCATATGCTCATACCACTCATGCTCTAGTCTCTTAGGGAGGGTTTAAGTAATTTAGTTTTATTTAATTAAATAATAGCCTAACTAATCATATAAATCATATGACCAGACTTCTTGGAATTAAAGCATAGGTGTTAGGATGCAACTCCTGATGGTTGTAAGTCCAAAGAATGTTTTATCCTCTCTTATGGAGTAAAACCATATGCCTATTTTCACTTAGATTTAGGTTGTTCTTTGGCTTATGCTAAAGCTACATATATTTAGGATCCAAGGTAGTTGTTTTTATCAAGCTACAAGCATAAATCCTCACCTCATAGGCATCTCCATAATCTTGTGTTGTTGGATTACAAGTCCTATCTTTCTAATTAAATGTCAACTTTAAAAAAATTGATCTTCTCTTCAATTTCAAAATTATAAAGCCCAATTATAGGATACGTTGAAATGGAATAGGTTTCCTAATATCAAGAGCATTCCCTACTCATTTCCTTTGGCTTCGATAATAAGTCTTGTCCTTGAGTTTTCCCACTTAATTTTCTAATACAATTAATCCTTTGATAGTCTAGCCTTGAAATCTATAGAGATTTTAATTACTTTAATCGAGTATTCTTAAGGGATTCACATAACATAAAATGTATTTAACTATGGAGGCTTGCCTCCATATGGATCTTAATGAACCCATCTTAATATAAATGCTACTTTACTTTTCCATGTAAAGTAGGGGAAAGATCTTTGGTCCATTCGAAGACCCATCATGCCTTAAGAGTCTTTATTTGGTGATTAGGTCCATTATAGGGTAATGATTTCTATCTTTCAAGATAGTGCATATTTCCTTAATGTCATGTCAGGTCATTTCAATAAGTACCCACTAAGATCTACGTGGTGTCCCATATCTCAAAAATAAACACCACACACCAAGTTTTTTGAGACATAAGTGACGACATAGATAAAAAATGACCACGCATAGAGCAAAATAAAAATCCTAGATAACTAGAATTGTCTCTACTATAAAGACACAGTTCTATAAGCAGTAGATCAGATCGATCATTCTTCAGTTTCTCCAGTCCCCATTAGAACCACTCTAGCCTCTCAAGTAACTGGTTTGACCATTATATCCCTGATCTCTCCTTTTGCCACCACCACGACTGTAACCTCCATCGCCCTCCCTTCCATAATCACCATTGCTCTAACCACCACCTCCATATCCACTAGCACCTCTACATCCCCACCACCATTGTGATAACCGCCACCCTTTGCCTCCACCGCCACATCTTGACCAGACTGATCATGTTCTCCATTATTTTTGCCCATTCTTAGGGTTTAGGTTTGGGTTTACTTTATTAGGATTTAAGGTTTAGGTTACTTTATTAATTTATTTAGTTACTTTAGGTTTAGAGTTTAGGGTTTAGGGTTTAGGATTATGTTTAAGGTTTAGGGTTTATGGTTTAGGGTTTAGGGTTTAGGGTTTAGGTTATAGTTTTATGCTTTAGGTTTAAGGTTTAGGTTAGGGTTTAAGGTTTAGGGTTTATGGTTTAGGGTTTAATGGTTTTAGGGTTTAGGATTAGTTTAGGGTTTAGAGATTTAGTGTTTATTATTTAGGATTTAGGTTTGTTTTGTTTAGGGTTTAGGGTTTAGGGTTTAGGGTTGTTTAGAGTTGTTTAGGATTTAGGGTTTAGGGTTTTTTGTGGGGGAAAGTTAGAATTTTATTACCATAAAAAGAAAAGATACAATGTCCTTAAAAGGGGTAAAGCTATAAAATTCTACTGCTTAGAGAAATAAGAAACTTAAAAAAGCTAAACCCTCATCTAAGTACATTAAAAAAATAAAAGAAAATAAAAGAGCAAATAAAATAGCTAAAAATCATAAGAGAAGAAGACAGAGTAAGACTAAAATAAATGCTGAAAATCATAAAGGGATGAGTTAGCAGTAGTTCATGATTCCTTTGAGAAAGTAAGATAAGTATGATCCATAACAACACTTAGGTTGACTGAGTAATATCCATTCCCTCTATAAAGTTCCAACATGTAAAAGAAATCTGTAAAACACTACAAAGGCAAAAATCATAGCTAAAAAGGATAACTATGGAGAGAGGAAAAGGATGGAGCTGAGAAAGAGAAGGCTCAGTAGGATCATCTGGGGCAACAATACATATGAGTATCCAAACTTCATAAAGAAGGGTTACAATCATATGTAATGCTACCAACTAGAGAGAAGAGGTGAGTAACATCAAATCCATCATACCAAAGATACTTGATACAAGAAAACATACAAGGCCGAATCCATAGAGTTTGGATCCGCACCATTAAACAAAGAGTAATCACCAACAGAAGCAGCCAAACCATTAAATAAAAACCACAATAGACTAATCATAATAACCTAGAGAGAGGCTAAAATAAAGTTAGAACACCAACAATAACCGTTATCCAAATATCGATCAAAGCTCTAAACTAGAGAAAACTAGAACCAACCATCGCAAGCACCAGACCCATGCTAATTAACTCGAGAAAAGCCAACAAAACCAAGATAGAGCCCTCAATAAAAAGTCCCAACTAGTAACAGTCATCAAGCCAAATTAGGGTGAGCAACCACAAATGACTAAACATGTCATAAATGAAACCATCAACTTAAGGAAACATAAGATGCTGCAAGTGAAAATCACTAGAACACAAAATAGCCACACAAAAGAAGGCCAAAAGCAGTCACCAACCACTCCATACCAAAAAGTCTAATCCAAAAGGATCAGTAAAGGTTCGACTAGCATAGCAAAAGGCTCCGACAAATTATCCAAGAAGAAGGAAAAGACCAACAAGGAAAAAAATCAAATAACCAAGATTCCAAGGACAACTAAAAGTCCTCCAACCAAACCAGCTATGTAAAATAAATAAGGCAACCACTAGAGAATAGCCCATCATAAGTAACCAACAAAGGAAGCATCCCCATAAGGAAAAGTAAAACCAACAAAGCACCACACAATAGGGTCCAAAAGAAGCACAACCATAGAAAGTCAATAGCAAATAGCTAGACCACCAAAACCAAACTTCCCTAGAAAAAAAGAGTAACTTGATAAAAAGCATAATAACAACATAAAACCTGCTATAAATAACGTACCTAATAGAGGCTAATACCAGGAGAATAACCAAACATAAAACCAAGGAAAAAAAGAATAATCCAAAGAATAAACAATAATAACTAGGAGGCAACCCCAAAAGTAGCCGTGAAACTCTCAAAATAAGTCCTGAAAGGAAACAACTAATAGTAGTTCCCACTAGGAAGGCCACCCATTCAACCATTAAAACCAACAAAAGTAATTCAAGTTCAAGAGGAGACCAACAAAATAAACATTGCAAAAATAGAATAAAGCTAGAGCAAACTATCTATCTAGTAGCAACCAAAGTAATAAGGCAAAGATAGTAGCCACTACTAAAAAAAATCTAAATCAACCCAATAAAAAAGATAAGAACCACCAGGCCAAGTTAGAAGTAAGAGGTCTAAAAAATAACGCAACTCAAGCCAAAAAGTGAAAATAAGTTTAGAGATTTTGGTTTATGATTTATGATTTAGGGTTTATGGTTTAGGGTTTAGGGTTTAGGGTTTAGTGTTTAGTGTTTAAGATTTTGGGTTAGGTTTTATGGTTTATTGTTTAGGCTTTAGTGTTTAGGCTTTAGGGCTTAAGGTCATGAGGGTTTAAGGTTTAGTCAGGGTTTAGGTTTTGTGGCCTGGTTTAGTTTGGTTTAGGGTCAGGGTTTTGTGCCTAGTGGCTCAGGGCTAGGGTAGGGTTGGTGGTTTTAGGTGGGCTCAGGTTTAGGGTTTAGGGCTCGGTTAGTTTAGGATTTAGGGCTCAGGGGGTTTTAGGTTTAAGGTCAGGTTTAGGTTTTAAGTTTTAGTGTTTTAGGGTTTATTTGGTGTCAGGGATTTTAATTTTTTTTTTAAAATTAAACAAATTAGTAGATGGGGTTTATTTAATTTATTTTAGTTTATTTATTTTATATTTATTTTATTTTATTTTAAATTTTTATTTTATTTAGTTTAGTTTATTTATTTTAGGTTTTATTTTAGTTTAGGTTTTTTTATTTTTATTTTTAGGTTTAGGTTTAGTTTATTAGTTTAGTTTTTTTATTTTATTTTTTTAGTTTAGTTCTTTTTATTTTATTTTTTTAATGTTTAGGTTTTATTTTTATTTTAAGTTTAGGTTTAGGTTTTATTTTATATTTTAGGTTTAGGTTTTAGGTTTTATTTTAGGTTTATTTTTAGGTTTTATTTTTTTTAGTTTAGGTTTATTTATTTTAGTTTATTTTATTTTATTTAGTTTAGTTTAAGTTTAGGTTTTATTTATTTTAGTTTTATTTATTTTAGTTTAGTTTATTTTAGTTTAGGTTTATTTTATTTAGGTTTTCTATTTTTTAGTTTAGTTTAAGTTTTATTAATTTTATTTTAATTTAGTCTTTAATTTTATTTTATTTTTCTTAAGTTTAGGTTTAAGTTTTAGTCTTAATTTATTTTGTTTTTTTTATTTTAGTTTTGTTTAGGTTTTTTATTTATTTTATTAGTTTTATTTAGTTTAAGTTTAGATTTTAGCTTTTTTTTAGGGTTAGTTTATAGTTTGGGGTTTGGGGTATGGGTTAGGGTTTAGGGTTAGGGGTTTAGGGTTTAGGTTTTAGGGTTTAGGGCTTAAGGTTTATGATTTTAGGGTTTAATGTTTAGGTTTTATGTTTATGGTTTAGGTTTTAATTTAGGGTTTAGGGTTTTAGTTTTTTTTAATAGAGAGTAAATTAGATTCAACATTTCTTTTTTTTTATTTATGAACCAAGTAACACACCATGTTTTCTAAGACACAAGCGACAACATAGATAAAAAATGAGCATGCATAGAGCAAATAAAAAAACCCTAGATAATTAGAACCATCTCTATTGTAATGACATAGTTCCATAAGCAAATCGGATCGACCATTCTTCAGTTTCCCTAGTTCCCATCAACCACCTCCTCTCGAGTGGGATCCACCATCATATCTTTGATCTCTCCCTCCCCCACCACCATGCCTATAACCTCCGTCGCTCCTCCCACTTTCATAAACACCACTGCTCTAACCACCACCTCCATATGCACCAACACCTCTAGATCCCCCACCACCACTGCGATAATCACCGCCTCTGGCTTTTCCTCCATTACAAGATCTAGACTAAGCTTTGTTGACTGTGGTGTTCCTCTCATCTAGGTTCTGCCCATTCTTAGGGTTTAGGTTTATTTTTTAATTTATTTAGTTACTTTAGGTTTCAGTTTAGAGTTTGGGGTTTAGGGTTTAGAGTTTAGGGTTAGTGTTTAGGTTTTAGGGTTTAGAGTTTAGGTTTAGGGTCTAGGGTTTAGGGTTTTGGTGTTTATGTTCTTTAGCTTTAAGGTTTAGGGTTTAGTTATTTAGAGTTTAGGTTTTGGTTTTATGGTTTAGGGTTTAGGCTTTAGTTTAGGGATTTTTTTTTAAAATTATGTAAACCAGGTTTAGTTTATTTAGTATTTTAGTTTATTTTTTATTTATTTTAGTTTACTTTATTTTTATTATTTAGGTTTATTTTTTATTTTTATTTAGTTTAGTTTATTTATTTTAGTTTAGGTTTTAATTTTAGTTTATTTTTAGGTTTAAGTTTAGATTTAGGTTTATTTTTAGTTGAGCTTTATTTTTATTTTATCTTTTAGATTTAGGTTTTATTTTTATTTTAGGTTTAGGTTTAGGTTTTATTTTATTTTTTTAGGTTTAGGTTTTATGTTTTATTTTAGGTTTATTTTAGGTTTTATTTTTAATTTAGGTTTATGTTTATTTTAGTTTATTTTATTTTATTTAGTTTAGGTTTAGGGTTATGTTTAGCTTATTTTAGGTTTATGTTTAGGTTTTATTTATTTTAGTTTAAGTTTAGGTTTATTTTATATTATTTTATTTTATTTTAATTTAGGTTTATGTTTTTTTATGTTTAGCATTTAGGTTTTATTTTTTATTTATTTTTGGGTTAATTTTTTAGGTTTAGGTTTTTATTTAATTTTTATTTTATTTTCAGTTTATTTTTCTTTATTTTACATTTAGTTTTTATTTTATTTTGGTTTTTTCTTAGGTTTATAATATATTTTAGTTTAGTTTAGGTTTTTATTTAATTTAATTTAGTTTATTTTTATTTTGTTATTTAATTTTATTTTAGGTTTAGGTTTAGGTTTAGTTTATTATTTTATTTAGGTTTAGTTTTATTTTATTTATGTTATTTAGTTTAGGTTTAGGTTTTAGGTTTTAGGGTGAGTTAGTAGAGTTAGTTTATAGTTTATGGTTTAGAACTTTATTTAGTTTAGGTTTGGTGGGTTTAGTTTTATTAGGTTAGGTTTAGTTTTTGGGTTTAGAGCCTGGGTTTTTGGGCTCATGCTAGGGTCTGGTGGGTGGCTTTTTAGGGTCACATATGCTTGGGTTTAGGATTTACAGTCATGCTTAGTGCTCAGATTTAGGCTTTAGGTTGGGTTGTGGTTTTAGGGTTTAGGTTTAGGTTTAGGGTGTGGCTCAGTGAGAGGATTTAGGGTTTAGGTTTAGTGGGTTTTAGGGTTTAGGGAGGTTTTAGGATTTTATGTGGGTTTAGTGTTTTAAAATTAAGCAAATGGTTTTTTTATTTTGTATTTTTATTGTGGTTTATTTTTAATTTTATTTAGTTTAGTTTATTAATTTTATGTTTATTCATTTTAGTTTATTTATTTATTTTATCTTTAGGTTTATGTTTATGTTTATTTTAGTTTAGTTTTATTTTATTTTATTTCTTAGGGTTAGGTTTTATTTTTTTATTTTAGGTTTTAGGTTTATTTTATTTTTTATGTTTAGGTATTAGGTTTCATTTTAGGTTTATTTTTAGGTTTATTTTTAGTTTAGGTTTATTTATTTTATTTTATTATATTTAGTTTAGGGTTTAGGTTTAGTTTTATTTTAGTTTAGTTTAGTTTTATTTATATTAGTTTAGTTTATTTTGGTTTAGGTTTAGGTTTAGGTTTATTTTTATTTATTTATTTTAGGTTTAGGTTTATCTTTTATTGTAAGGTTTAGGTTTTATTTTTTATTTATTTTTTGGTTTTATATTTAGGTTTATTTTTTAGGTTTAGATTTTTATTTAGTTTTTATTTTATTTTATTTTAGGTTTAATTTTATTTTTTTTGTTTTGTTTATTATATTTAGGTTTTTATTTTCAAGTTTATTTTATGTTTTAGTTCAATTTAGGTTTTTATTTATTTTATTTTAGCTTAGTTTATATTTTTTATTTTATTTTACTTTTAGGTTTAAGTTTTAGGTTTAGGTTTAGGTTTATGTTTAATTTAGGTTTTTTTATTTTATTTTATTTTATTTAAGTTGATGTTTATTTATTTATTTTATTTTAGGTTTTATTTAATTTAGTTTGTTTTAGCTTTACGATTTTAGGGTTTATGGTTTAGGATTTAAAGTTTAAGGTTTTAATTTTGCAAGATTTTGGGTTTTAAGGTTTAGGATTTGGTGTTTAGGTTTTAGGGTTTAGGGTTTAGGGTTTAAGGTTTTATAGTTTAGGATTTAGAGTTTAGGGTTTATGATTTTGATAGTTTAGGGTTGTGGGTTTAGGTTTTAGGTTTAGGGTTCAGGTTTTAGTTTAGGGTTTAGGGTTTTAAGTTTTTTTTAATAGAGAACAAATTCATATTCAACATTTCTTCTATTCGATTTCATCAACCAAGTAACACAGTTAGTTTTCTAAGACTCATGCAACAACATAGATAAAAAATGAACACATGAAAAAATCAAAACCCTAGATAACTAGAATCATCTCTAATGTAAAGGCAGTTCATAAGCAGATAAGTTTGACCGTTCTTCAATTTCTCTAGTTCCCATCAAACCACCTCTCAGTAGGATCCACCATCATATCCCCGATCTCCCTCGCCCCCACCATGGTTGTAACCTCCATCTCCCTCCGCATCCATAAGCCTCCAACCACCACATCCATATCCACCACACTCAGATCCCCCACCACACCGATAACCCGCCTTCACCTTATTTCTGATCTATATTAAGCCTGGTAGACGGAGATGTTCCTATCATCAAGGTTCTATCCACTCTTAGGGTTTAGGTTTAGGTTTAGGTTTATTACATTTTAGGGCTTAGGTTTATTTTTAATTTATTTAGTTAGTTTAAGTTTTGGTTTAGTTAGGTTTTGGTTTAGGGTTTAGGGTTTAGGGTTTGGTTTTATGCTTTGGTTTATGGTTAGGGTTTATGGTTTTTTATGGTTTATGATTTAGGTTTTTAGGTTTAGGTTTATGGTTTAAGGTTTAGGGTTTAGTTTTAGGTTATTGGTTTAGGTTTATTTAGTTTATTTTTATGGTTTATTTATTTTTTATTTTAAAAAAAAAATTTAGTATGAATAGGTTTTTTGAGTTTTTATTTTTTTTATTGAGTTTTATTTTTATTTTATTTTTTTCGTTTAGGTTTTATTTTTTATTTTTAGGCATAGGTTTAGGTCCTTATATTATTTTTTTAGGTTTTATTGTTTAGTTTATGTTTAGGTTTATTTTTAGTTTATTTTATTTTATTTAGTTTGGGTTTAGGTTTAGGCTTTGTTTATTTTAGGTTTAGGTTTAGGTTTTATTTATCTTAGTTTAGTTTATTTTAGTTTAGGTTTAAATTGATTTTATTTTGTTTATTTTATTTTTATTTTAAGTTTAGGTTTTGGTTTAGTTTAGGTTTAAGATTTTTTTTAGGTTCTATTTTTAGGTTTATTTTTTAGGTTTAGGTTTTTATTTAGTTCTTATTTTATTTCATTTTAAGTTTATTTTATTTTTATTTTACATTTAGGTTTTATTTTATTTAGGTTTTTTATTTTTAGGTTTATTTTATTTTTTTTTAGTTTAGGTTTTTATTTATTTTAGTTTAGTTTAGTTTTTATTTTTTATTTTATTTTATTTTTAGGTTTAGGTTTAGGTTTAGGTTTTAGTTTAGGTTTTTATTTTATTTTATTATTTTATTTAATTTAGGTTTAGGTTTTTTATTTATTTTATTTTTAGGTATTATTTAGTTTAGGTTTAAGTTTTTAGTGTTTTGGGTTTAGGATTTAGGGTTTAGGGTTTATGGTTTTTTTTTCGAAAAAGGGAATATTTTATTGCCACAAGAAAAGAATTACAAAGTCTTTAAAAGGGATAAATCTCCAAAACTAATGTACAAAGATCTACAATAAAGCCTAAAGAAATAAATCCCCTAATACTAGAGAAAAAGAAAAGCAAAGGAAAAGATAGAAAACTCTGCAACAACACTGAGACCCTCTAAGCAGATCACAAACCACCTGTATGAACCCAAGATCAAAAAAAACACTGCAAGAAACTTAAGTGGAGATAAGAAAGATGAAAAAAAGGTAAGAACATAAAGAGACAAAAGAAATAAAATCCATGGACAAGGCTCAGGCTCAGTCACAATCAACTAAAGGAGCAACAAAATTTGTGAGCATCCAAACTCCAAATGAAGGGTTACAGTTACAAATAATGTTACAAGCCAAAAGAAAACAAAAAAAACATCCCAATCATCACAACCAAACTTACCTCCACTAAGGAGTTAACCCATAACCAATAAACAACAAAGTTCTCATATGCACATCAAACCGCCAACACACAATGAAATAGCGAAGCGAACAACCCAAAAGAAAAAATAGCCACCAGCAACCAGCCAGACCAAGGGTAAAATAATAACCACAATAAACAACCCACCAATGCAGCCACCAGCCAAAAGGACCACAGTAGCCACCATCCAAACCAAGTAACAGTAGAGCCACAAAAACTAGAAGGGAAAGAAAGGCCACAAAGGAACAACCAAATCAAATTGTAGTAGAGCCACCAAAACCATAAAGGGAAGAAAAAGTCAGAGCCAAAACCTAAATAGCTCAACCAGCATAAAGAAATTAGAGGGAAGCAACACAGCAGAAAAACAAATGGCAAAAGCCTTAAGCACCGAAAGCCAAAGGAAGCCAACCACTTGAAAGAAAATCCTAACAAGCCAAAGTAATACCCAAAAGTAGGAGACAAGGCACCAGTCACCCAAGTTCCATGACAAAGGCCAACAAAACAACAAGGCCAAACCAGCCAAAGGAAAATCAATAACTAAAGAAAAATAATGAAAATATAAAATAATCTAAGATATGGCAAACCAAATTTATCTTAATTAGAAAAACCTCTTAAATGGTTAGAAATATTATCATTGGTAAACAAAGTAAAGTCATAGAGATCGCACCCCAAACCAGCTAAATAATTAACACAAGAGTTACCTTCTCTTAAAATATGTGTAATTTTAAAAGAAAGTTTAGAGATAATAGCCTTACTAATTAAATAGAAAATCCCAACATTATGATTATGTTTAGAATTGATCATAGCAACAACCATCTTAGCATCAGATTCCAACCAAATAGTCTAAAAATTTCTCTCCAAACAAAGCTTAAGAGCATAAAAAACAATCATCAATTCAACAAAAATAAATGATTTAGTAGAAAGAGGAGTGGAAAATTCCAAGATAATATTCTAATGATTATTTCTAAAAATACCACCATAACCAAACCTGTTATGTGCAACAGAGCCATCAATATTAATTTTAATACAACAATTAGAGGGTTAATCCAATGAATAATTTTATATTTAGGAGACGAGTCACAATATGGAAAATTGATACCCAATTTAGAGGAAACAAACTTAAACCCTCTAAAATTATTACCAATGAGAAGAGCAACCTTATGTAAAGAAAAAATCTTTTCTTTAGTCCTAGTAATAATCCTCTTATGGTTCATAGGCACATCATGATGTTTAGCATCATTTCCAAGCCAAATAAACCAAATCAAAGTAATAGCCACCAATTTTGATATGTCCTTTAACAAGATTAAGAAAATAAGAAGGATGTTGCATTAATGTTAAATTTCCATTAAAACAACTTGAATTAAATAAATCATCATACCAACACCAAACTTTAGACAATGGCACCATTAACAAAACATGATTAACATTCTCAATATGAAAATTACACATGCATTTGGAAGGTAGATAAAAACCATTGTCAGAAAGTAAAGTGTCAACAACAATAAAATCCCATAAAATTCTCCACACAAAAATAGAGTAAGAAGTATGAATAATATTGATCCAAATTTTAAGGAAAATAGGAGAAGTGGATTTTTTTAATTTTTACATAATGCCAAGTATCTTTAAAAGAAAATTCTCCATTACTAGAATTTCATAAAGAATTTGATATGGAAAATTACCAGTAATAGGAATATTAATGATGTTATTACTAATGAAATCAAGAATCAGTTCATTTAAAGAGAGAAATTCCATTCCCCATTATAAATAAAATGACTAACTTTCAAAGAAGAAGTAGAATGGGTATTAAGCAAAGAATCAATGAAAAGTCCCCCATCCAGTTATCTTGCCAAAAGGAGGAAGACCCATTATTAATACCTTGAGAAATGAGAGGTTCCACTTTCCATTTAATATCACAGAGCCATTTCCAATCAATAGAATCACCATGTTTATAATTGCAAATCAAAGGATGCTTACCTTCGAAATATTTAAATTTCATTAATTTAGCCCAAAGACTTTCATTTTTCTAAAAATTTCACCAAAGCTTATAAGAAAAAACATTGGTGGAGTTTGTCAAAGATTTGCACCAAAGGCCACATATGATGGACTAGGAAGTCCAATGAAGCCTTTTGGCCAAATTCTAGAACCCCAAAAAAACTTATTAAAAAGTCTTTCAATTTGGATAAGAATAAGGGAAGTAGGAACAATATTAAGAAATATATAAAAATGAAGAGAATAAAGAATACTTTTAATAGCAATTAATCTACCACCAAAAGATAAAAAAATGAAATTCAAGGGTAAAAATTTTATTTTGAATATTATGAATTACCTCATCAAAGAGATGGGATCTCTTATGACCATAATATAAAGGGGAGTCTAAATATTTAATAGGAAGATTTTGATGATAAAAACTAGTGATATCCTTTATTTTATTAATTCTATGAACAAAAATAGAAGTAGAAGTGATAAAACAACTTTTATGAGCACTAATCAAAAGGCCACTTTACTTTTCAAATTTATTTAAAAAACCCTAAAGATTTTTGACATTATGTAATAGGCCATTACAAAATATTATGAAATCATCATCAAAGCTTAAATGAGAGATAGCCAAACCTCCAAGATTCCATACTAGAATTCTTCTAAAAATAATAGATTAGGCCAATGAGGCAAATATTCAATCGCAATAATAAAAAGCATCAGAGAAAGAGGGTCACCTTGTCTTATACCTTGAGAGGAATTAAAGAAACCAAAGATTTCACCATTGAGAACTAATGAAAACCAAACATTTGTAATTATATTATTAAACAAAGAAAAAATGATTAGAAAAACCAAATAATGTTAGAATGCTATTAAGAAAATCTCAAGAAATGTTATCATAAGTTTTGTGATGTCAAGCTTAAAAGTAAATTGCCACCTCTAGTTTTAACATTCAAATCATGAATCAATTCTTGAGCAAGCAAGATGTTATCCAAATAGTTCTACCTTTCATAAAGACAATTTGATTAGGAGAGATAATCTTTGGAAGAAACTTACTAAGCATATTAGTCAAAATTTTAGAAACCAATTTATTGAAAAAAGTATAAAGGCTAATAAGTCTAAAGTCATTCCAAAAGTCAAGATTATCTTTCTTATGAATAAGAACAATAGAAGTGCTAGTAAAATATTTAGGAATAGAATTCCCTTGAAAAAAATTCTTAACAACATTAACAAGATCTGCTTTAATAATAAACCAAGCTTTCTTGAAAGAATAAAGTAGTGTAATCATCCAGCCTTGCAACAAAATCAACATTCATACCATTAAGAATATTAAAAGTTTTCACATCAGAAGGAGGAGTAACCAAACACTGATTATCCTCTATAGACATAATAGAGGGGATTATAGAGGGATTGGATTAATGCTCAAGTTAACAATTTTTTATTTAAAACATCTTTAAAATAATTAAGAGCAGAAGAAAATATATCCTTTTTTTATAAAGAACTATCAAAGTTCTTGATTTTATGAAAGCGACCAAGAACTCTCTTTTTCATTAACAAAGCATGAAAATATTTAATGTTTCTTTCCCCCTTAGAAAGATGCTTTGAGGCAACTTTTTTCTCTCCAATAAGTTTCCTCCATATTCTAAAAAAATTAATGAGATTATCTTTAGCTTCAGCAAGATTATAACAAAAAGAAGATTTAGTAATAACAAGTTCTTCCAAATCATTCACTTTTATTTCCATATTCTTGATATTATCAAAAAGATTTTTAAAATAGTTTTTGTTCCACCATGTGATATTATGCTTAAGCCTTTTAAGCTTAAGCCAAAACCTCATCATACCAAATGCAGAATCATCAGGAGAAAAAGGAGCACACTAATTATAAGAAATAACATCAAGAAAACTTTTATCTTGTAACCACATATTTTGAAAATAAAATATTTTAATGATATTATTATTATGAACAACATCCTTAATAGTAATAAAAAAAGGAGCATGATCAGATAGAGTTCTACTACGATGCCCCACCAAAGGTAATGGCCAATGGTTTAACCAATAATTATTAAAGAATGCACGATCCACCATTGCCACAATCTATGATTATTCAAAGTAAATGAAGAACCAATGTAACCAACATCATGAAGATTACAATCTAAAATCATATTTGCAAAATCTTCCATTGAATGTAAATTTGGCAAAGAACTCCTTTTCCTTTCATTCAAAGAAAGGACCGTATTTAAATTCCCACCAACAATCCAAGAATCATTAACAACATAAGCAAAACTAGATAATTGGTCCCAAAGAATTCTCCTCTCTAACTTGTTACAAGCAAAGATAAAAAAGAGCCAAAAGCATCATAATCACCAAATGAAATATCCACATTAATAACTTGATGAAAATCATTAATAACATAAATAGTAAGAGAATTATTCCAAAATAACCAAAACTTATTATTGCTATTGAAATAAAAGTTGCTAAAACCAAACATCGTGGTCATATGCATTATTTTAGAAGTAAAATAAGAGGTTCCAGAATAACCAAGAAACCAACATTATAAATTCTACAAAGATTCCTAATTCTATGCTTAAGAGTAAGAGTACTAATGCCCTCACATTCCAAATAAGAGTAAGTTAAACATTAATTTTATTAGGCAAAGAAGAAGAAGAAGTTCAGTAGATCTAGAAAGTTTAGGAGGATAATTTTTAAATTGTTTTTCCTTTTTCATAAAAATAGTTTAAAAATCGATCTCATTCTCCATTGATTCATCATTAGAAAACGTTTTATCATCATTATTAACAATAGATTTAGAAGAAGATCCCATTTGCAAGAAGATAAATCCTATTTATTCATTAAATAAGAATTATCACTAAGCAATGTACCATCAAGAATAACAGTTAAAGAAGGGGGAGAAACAAATTTATTAAGCAAACAAACACTTGGCTACACATTATCAACAAGCTCCATACCATCATTCTTTCCTAGATTCAAAGAAGATAAAATAAGATTTTCTTTTAATGATTTTTTGAGGCAAAATAATAGAACCATTTTCTAAGATTTTAGCGACAAATCTCCTTAGAATCTAAAAATAAAAAAGGTAAATCATCCACTTGCAAATTTTAAAGAATAATAAAAATAATAGCAGCTGAAACCTTATAACTCTCCAAAATAGTTTTAGAAGCATTTTTAACAAGCTTATCACTACCACTTACATTGGGAACAACATTAGAAACATTAGGAATAGCATTAGAAACAACAATAATATCGTTCATAGCACCATTATTCTTTTCATTTAAAGTAGTTTTTCTTTTATTACTTTTTAAATCTCCAATTTTTCCAGCAACCTTAGGATCTTTAACCACTTTCTTCCTAAGATGTTGATGAGTAACAAAACATTCTTAGACTTCATGGCCATAAGTTTTGCTATGATTGCAAAAAGCTCGGCTAGTTTTTCAATATCCAAATTAGAGCACATAATAGCCATAACACCTTTGAAGGTCTTATGAACCAAGTTTAATGAAATATCAATAAAATTGAAGAATCCTTAGTAGATAAGGAAACTTTGAAGGATTTAGAGGCAAAAGGTTTAACTGTATCCAAAGAATTGAAAGCATTCATAGTAGCTGGAGCATTTAGTTTTCCCCAAGTATTCATAGAAACTGACACCATGGCAAATGGTGCCACTTAAGAACCAAACAAAGATCGACAAAAGGTTAAAAATTTGAAGCCAAAACCTGAAGAAATTTTTGGAAAACTAACTTAGAAATGATGAGAAAGAGAATGAAAAGTAAAAGGATTAATCAGGAGTTCTGGGGTGGGAAGGGCCAGAAAAATGGTTTAGGGTTTTTGGTTTGAGGGGAGAGGGTTTTTTGGTTATTTTCTTTTATTTATTTATTTTAGGTTTTTTTAAATTTATTAATTTTTTTTTTATATTTTATTTTTTTTGGGTTTGGGGTTTAGGGTTTAGGGTTGTAGGTTTTTAGGGTTTAGGCTTTTAGGGTTTTAGGTTTAGGGTTTAGGGTTTAGGGTTTAGGCTTAAGGTTTAGGGGTATAGGGTTTATTTTATGGTTTATTTTTTTCTTTTTATTTTTTATTTTTTTAAATTAAGTAAATTGGTAGGTTTAGGTTTATTTAGCTTATTTTTTATTTATTTTAGTTATTTTGTTTTATTTATATTTTTTTTTTGTTTTAGTGGGTGGGTTTTAGGGTTTAGGCTTTAGGGTTTAGGTTTAGGTTTAGGGTTTAGGGTTTTAGGCTTTAGGTTTAAGGTTTTAATTTAGGGTATAGGGTTTAGGGTTAGTTTATGGCTAGGGTTTTCTTTATTTTTTATTTTTTTTAAATTAAGTAAATTAGTAGGTCCGTGTTTATTTAGTTTATTTTATTTATTTTAGTTTTTTTTTATTTTTATTTTTAGGTTCATTTTATTTTATTTAGTTTAGTTTATTTATTTTAGGTTTATTTATTTTAATTTAGGTTTTCATTTTAGTTTATTTTTTTAGGGTTAGGTTTGGTTTAGGTTTATTTTTAGTTTAGTTTTATTTTTATTTTATTTTTTAGGTTTACGTTTTATTTTTTATTTTTAGTTCTAATCTAGGTTTTTATATTATTTTTTTAGATTTAGGTTTTAGGTTTCTTTTTAGGTTTATTTTTTTTATGTTTTATTTTTAGTTTTAGTTTAGGTTTATTTTAGTTTATTTTATTTTATTTAGTTTAGTTTTAGGTTTAGGTTAAGGTTTTATTAATTTTTTGTTTAGTTTATTTTAGTTTAGGTTCTGGTTTATTTTATTTTAATTTTAGGTTTAGGTTTTTTTGTTAGTTTAGGGTTTAGGTTTTAATTTTTATTTACATTTTTTATTTTTTTAAATTTATTTTAGGTTTTTATTAATTTCATTTTAATTTAGTTTCTAATTTTTATTATATTTTCTTTTTATGTTTAAGTTTAGGTTCAAATTTTAGTTTATATTTTTTTATATTATTATTTTTTTTAGTTTTGGTTTATGTTATCTGATTTTATTTTAATGTTTTATTTTATTTAGGTTGATTATACTTTTTTAGGATTTAGGGTTTAGGGTTTTTTTAGGTTTAGGGTTTGGTTTAGGGTTTAGGCTTTATGGTTTAGGTTTTATGGTTTAGGGTTTAGGTTGATTTAGGGTTTAGGGTTTTATGGTTTAGGGTTTAAGGTTTAGGATTTTAAGGTTGGGTTTAGGGTTTAAGGTTTAGGGTTGTGTTTTAGTTTAGGTATAGGGTTTTGGTTTTTTAACAGAATAAATTCAAATACAATATTTCTTCTTTTTGATTTCTTCAACCAAGTAACACAGCAAGTTTTCTAATACACAAGTGATGACATATATAAAAAATGAGCATGCAAAGAATAAATCAAAAACCATACATAACTAGAATCATCTCTACTATAAAGACACAGTTCCATAAGAAGCAGATCAGATCGACCATTCTTCACTTTCTCCAGTTCCCATCCCACCTCTCGGTAGTGGGATCCACCATCATATCCCTGATCTCTCCTCACACCACCACAAAACCTCCATCATTCATCCCACCTCCATAACTACCACTTCTTCGACCACCACCTCCATATCCACTAGCACCTCAGATCCCCACCAAAGACTTGGGATAACCACGCCTGCCCTCTCCTCCGCCGCCAGATCTCGACTAAGCTTGGTTGACATTGATGTTCACCATCAAGGTTCTCCAATTCTTAGGTTTTGATTTAGGTTTAGGTTTATTAGGTTTTAAAGTTTAGGATTATTTTAAATTTATCTATATACTTTACTTTTTTAGGGTTTGACTTTAGGGTTTAGGGTTTAGGGTTAGAGTTTAGGTTTTAGGGTTTAGTTTTGTTTTTAGGTTTTAGGGTTTATGCTTTTAGGGTTTAGGGTTTAGGTTTTGGGTTGTAGGTTTAGGGTTTAGTGTTGATTTAGGGTTTATGGTTTTTTTTAAATTAAGTAAACGGTAGCTTAGATTTATTTAGTGTTTTATTTATTTTATTTTATTTTATTTTTATATTTTTATTTAAGTTTATTTTATATTTTTTTATTTTAGTTTATTTAATTTTGGTTTATTTATTTTAGTTTAGGTTTTTTATTTTAGTTTATTTTTTAGGTTTACATTTAGGTTTAGGTTTATTTTTTAGTTGAGTGTTATCCTTATTTTATTTTTTATTTTTCGGTTTAGGTTTAGGTTTTTATTTTTTTATTTAGGTTTGAGTATTAAGTTTTTATTTTATGTTTATTTTTAGGTTTTATTTTTTTTGGATAGGTTTATTTATTTTATGTTTAATTTTTTTTTTAGTTTAGGGTTTAGGTTTTATTTTTATTTATTTTTAGGTTTATTTTAGGTTCATATTTTTATTTAGTTTTATTTTATTTTATTTATTTTAGTTTATATTTCATTTAGGTTTTATTCTTATTTATTTTATTTTTTGTTTACTTTAGGTTTTATTTTATTTTATTTTATTTAAGTTTAGGTTTTTATTTATTTTATTTTTTGGTTTTATTAAGTTTATGCTTAGGTTTTTAGGTTTTTAGGATTTACAATTTAGGGTTTAGTTTTTAGTCTTTTTGTTTTTTTAGGGTTTATTAGGTTTAGCATTTTTTTTAGGGTTTAGGGTATACAGTTTAGGGTATACAATTTTTTTAATTAACTAAACCGATTGCTTTAGGTTTATTTAGCATATTTAGTTTATTTTTATTTATTATAGTTTACTTTAATTTTTTATTTATTTAAGTTTATTTTATTATTTTATTTAGTTTAGTTTATTTATTTTAGGTTTATTTATTTTAGTTTAGTTTTTATTTTATTTTATTTTTTAGGTTTAGGTTTATTTTTATTTGAGTTTTATTCATATTTTCTTTTAGTTTTAGGTTTTATTTTTTATTTTTAGGTATAGGTTTATATTTTATTTTTTTAGGTTTAGGTTTTAGGTTCCTATTTTAGGTTTATATTTAGGTTTTATTTTTAGTTTAGGTTTAGGTTTATTTTTAGTGTATTTTATTTTATTTAGTTTTGGGTGTAGTTTAGATTTAGTTTATTTTTTAAGTTTAGGTTTTATTTATTTTAGTTTAGGTTTAGGTTTATTTTAGTTAATTTAATTTATTTTAATTTTGGTTTAGTTTCCTTTTTTTTAGTTTATAGTTTTTATTTTTTTATTTTATTTTTTTAATTTTAGGTTTAGGTTTTTACTTTTCTTTATTTTATTTTATTTTAGTTTTATTTTATTTTATTTTTTAGTTTTTCTTTATTCAAGTTTTTTTTATTTGTAGGTATTTTTATTTATTAGTTTAGTTTAGGTTCTTATTAATTTTATTTTATTTTTTTATTTTTATTTTAATTTCTTTTAGGTTTAGGTTTAGGTTTTAGGTTAGGTTTTATTTATATTTTATTATTTTATTTATTTTTCTTTATTTTCTTTTTTTTTTTTAGGTTTCTTAAGTTTAGTTTGGTTTTGGTTTTGGTTTATAGTTTAATGTTTATGGTTTAGGGTTTAGGTTTATGGTTTTAGAGTTTAGGGTTTAGGGTTAGGGTTTATAGTTTAGGGTTTAGGATTTAGGCTTTAGTGTTTAGGCCTGTGGTGGTGGGGGTTGTGGCTCAGTCAGGTCACCAGGGTTTAGAGGATCAGATCTGGATGGGATGATTTAAGGTATGGTTTTAAGGTTTAGGGTATGGCTAGTGGTTGGTTTAGAATTTAGGGTAGGGTAGTTAGGGTATGGTTGCAGATGGGGTGGTCAGTTTAGGGTTAGAGGGTTTAAGGTTTGGGATTTATGATTTAGTGTTTAAAGTTTAAGGAGTTTAGGGTTTTATTTTAAAATTACAAAATGTTATGTTTAGGTTTATTTAATATTTATATTTTATTTTAGTTTAGTTTATTTATTTTATGTTTATTTATTTTAGTTTATGTTTTTTATTTTAGTTTATATTTTAGGTTTAGGTTTAGGTTTTGTTTATTTCTTAGTTTAGTTTTCTATTTAAAGGTTTAGGTTTTATTTTTTATTTTTTGGTTTAGGTTTAGGTTTAGGTTTTTATTTTTTTAGGTTTTGGTTTTAGGTTTTTCTTTTAGGTTTATTTTCAGGTTTTATTTTTTAGTATCAGTTTAGGTTTATTTTTAGTTTATTTTAATTTATTTAGTTTAGGGTTTAGGTTTAGTTTATTTTATGTTTAGGTTTCAATTTTATTTATTTTTGTTTAATTTATTTTAACTTAGGTTTAGGTTTACTTTATTTTATTTATTTTAGGTTTAGTTTTTATTTCTAGTTTAGGCTTTGGGTTTTATATTTTATTTATTTTTAGGCTTTATATTTTGGTTTATTTTTTAGGTTTAGGTTTTTATTTAGTTTTATTTTATTTTTATTTTATTTTTATTTTACATTTATTTTTATTTTATTTAGCTTTTTTAATTCTTAGGTTTATTTTAATTTTTAATTTAGTTTAGGTTTTATTTATTTTATTTTATTTTATTATTATTTTTTTAATTTTATTTTATTTTCTTTTAGGTTTTGGTTTAGGTTTAAGTTTAGGTGTTAGTTTATTTTTTATTTTTATATTTTTTATTTTATTTTCATTTAGATTCCTTATGTATTTTATTCTTAGGTTTATTTATTTAGTTTTTTAGTTTTTTTTAGGTTTAGGGTTTAGGGTTTAGGGTTTAGGATTTGGGTTTTGGGTTTAGGGATTAGGGTTTAGGGTTTAGGGTTTAGGGTTAGGGTTTACCTTTTGGTAGTGTTTAGGGTGGGGTTTAGGGTTAGGAAGAGTTTAGTTTAAGTTTTAGGTTAGAGTTTGTTTATTTTAGTTTGTTTTTTTATTTTTTTATTTTTTAGGATTAGGTTTTAGGTTTTATTTTAGGTTTATTTTAGGTTTTATTTAGTAGTTTAGGTATAGGTATTTCTATTTATTTTATTTTATTTAGTTTAGGGTTCAGTTGAGTTTATTTTAGTTTTAGGTTTCATTTATATTTTAAAGTTTAGGTTTAGGTTTAGGTTTATTTTGTTTATTTTATTTTATTGGGTTTTTTCTTAGTTTAGGGTTTAGGCTTTATTTTATTTATTTTTATTTTTTATTTAGGTTTTTAGGCTTAGATTTTTATTTAGTTTTATTTTTAATTTATTTTAGGTTTATTTTATTTTATTTTACATATTATGTTATTTTATTTAGGTTTTTATTCTTAGGTTATTATTTTTTATTTAGTTTAGGTTTTATTTTATGTTAATTTTTATTAGTTTATTTTATTTTATTTTTTAGGTTTAAGTTTTAGTTTCAATTTTATTTTATTTATGTTTAGTTTTATTTATTTTATTTTTAGGTTTATTTAGTTTAGGTTTAGGTATTGAGTTTTTAAGGTTTAGGTTTAGTTTAGGGTTAGGGTTTAGGGTTTTATTAGGTTTTGGGCCTGGATTTTAGGGTTTAGGTTTGTGCTTTGTGGTTTAGGGTTTTAGGTTTAGGGTCAGTTGTGGCTTAGGTTTGGTTTAGGGTTAGGTTAAGGCAGTTGGGTTTAGGGTTTGGGTTTAGGTTAATTTAGGCTTTAGATTTTTTGGTTTTGGTTTGGCCTGGGTTTAGGGTTACTTTAGGTTTAGGGTTTAAGGTTAGGTTTATTTATTTAGTTTAGATTTGGTTAGGGTTTAAGATTAGAGTTTAAGGTTTAGTGATCAGGGTTTTTTTAGGGTTTAGGATTTAGGTTTAGGGTTGGTTAGTTTAAGTGTTACATAGTTTAGAATTTAGGATTTAGGGTTATAGGTTTAGGGTTTAGAGTTTAGGGTTTAGGGTTAATTTTAGGGTTTACGGTTTAGGGTTGATTTTTTTTATTTATTTAATTTTTTTAATTTTTATTTTTTTTAAATTAAGTAAACTTGTAGATTTAAGTTTATTTAGTTTATTTTTTATATATTTTAGTTTATTTTCATATTTTATTTAGCTTTATATTTATTTATATTTAGTTTATTTTATGTTTATTTATTTTAGTTTAGGTTTTTCTTTTTAGTTTATTTTAGGTTTAGGTTTTTAGGATTCATTTTTTAGTTTATTTTTTTTTGTTTTATTTTTGGTTTAGGTTTTATTTTTATTTTTATGTTTAGGTTTAGGTTTAGGTTTTATTTCTTTTATTTTAGGTTTTAGGTTTTATTTTAGGTTTATTTTTATTTATTTTTAGTTTAGGTTTAGGTATATTTTTAGTTTATTTTATTTTATTTAGTTTAGGTTTAGGTTTATATTTAGGTTTTATTTATTTTAGTTTAATTTATTTTAGTGTAAGTTTAGGTTTATTTTATTTTTATTTTAGGTTTAGGTTTTTTTTAGTTTAGGGTTTAGGTTTTTTATTTATTTTTAGGTTTTATTTTTTTTCTTTATTGGTTTTTTTGCTAGTTACATTCAGGGATGAAGACTTACTCTAGGAACGGTAGCAAACCACCTCTTTACACAAAGTGGATGTTGGAGGTAGGCTATCCAGAGTTCTGGTTGACCAGGTGTATCAATCAACATTATGATTCTAAGATCCCTTGCCTGCTTGAGGATCGACACCGTCAAACTCTAAAAAGAAAGATGATGTTGAGATGATTTAATTAACAAGGAGAGAGGGCCCTGTGGTATTTATTTTTTGTGTGGGGGGGGGGGGGGGGACAATAATGTAGATCATATAAGATTGAGGTATGATGTACTATCTCAAAAGATAGAGGCATCACCATACAATGGACCTAATCACGTAATAAGGATTCCTAAGGCATGATGGGTCTTCGAATGTATGTGGTGAATAAATCTCTTATAGGGAGTCACCTTTCAAATCTGTTGGTGAGAAAAGAAAGAAGAGACCTTATAGAAATTCATCTTTTTAGGACACCACACAAATCCAGATGTACTTATTCAGTGACGCACGTCATCAAGGTATAGTGTACTACCTCAATTTAATGGACTCAATGGATGATGTAATACTCCTCAGGATGATGAGATTCATCCCCTACTTTACATGGAAAAGTAAAGCAATATTTATTTTAAACTGGGTTTGTTAAGTTTCCTACAGGGCCAAGCCCCCATAGTTAATTACATCCTAAGGGTTTGAATAGGTTTGATCAAAGTTTAGGTTAAGTCCTTTAAAGGGAATTTAAAGGATTTAAGAGAATTTCAAGGATTTTAAATTTGAAATTTAATTTTGCCTTTAATTGATTTATATTTATATTTCTTTTATATATGAGAATATAAATGAGAATATAAATAAGTTAGATAATCCCATGAATTTGAATAGGTTTGATCAAGGCTTAGTATTGATTTTGGCTAAGTCTTTTAATGGAAAATTAAAGGGACATAAGAAACTTTTCATGAATTAATTTGGAATTTTGAATTTGATTGATTTTAATTTATATTTCATTTATATATGTGAATATAAATGGATCATGAGAAAGTCTCAAAGGTTTGAATAGGTTCGAATAGATTTGAATCATGATTTTAGTTAAGTCCTTAAAGGGGGATTAAAGACTTAGCAAATTTTGGACTTAGAAATTTCTGATGGATTTTGATCATGTGTTTTCATTCATAAATTTCAATCATAGAGTTCAATCATATGGAGTTGATTTGAATTTGGAGAAAATCAAATAGAATTGATTTGGAGTTTGACTTGAAAGAAACAAAGTGAGAAATGGTTCAAGCTAAGGATAGGAAAATTTTCCTAACACTCCTAAGGCATGACCTATTCATATGGCTAACTCTTTTAAGTCTTCTACGGTTAGGTTGGAGTAGCCACCTAATCACTAGATGTGTCTTAAGATTAAGGAACTCTAAAAATCTAAGAGAAGCTCTATGTCTAAGATAGAGGGGTTGAGAGCTCATCCTAAAAATGAGGTCAACAAAGGGCGCGCAATAAGTGTGGTGTGACTAACAATGAACACCACATGTATTGGTGTTGATCGAAATGATCAACAACACTGAGAGATCACTAGCATTAAGTAAACAATCTATCCTTATGAGGTGCTGCCCTAAGAGGTAGAACCTTGTCACAACTTAGGTTGACTTTGGTAATCTCTGGAGGCAAGGTGGTGGCAAGTTCTACCTGCACTTCAGGCTCACCTATAGCTTCTCCTTAGGGACTCTAGGAATCAGATGATTCGAAGTCTATCTCAAGAGGTGAACCCATAGTATTTAGAGTTGGAAAGTCCAACTATGAATTAGAAAGAGGAAGATTAGAATTGTTATAGTTAATTAGACTTGAAGAGTTATTGTTAGGAATAGAAGAAGACAACTCATCATAAGAGACACAGATATAATTCAAATCAACTTTATTATTTAATTTCTTGGAAGTATTTGGGGGTACAAAGTAGAAGTCAAGTAGAGTGAGTGGAGTAAGGGATTTGATGCCCTTATCCACGAAAAAGAGTTCTATTAATAGAAAAAACTTAGCTAGAAGTGGTAAGTCGGGTGGAAGTCAGAATCTGGCTTGGAGGTTGGACACCGCAAGGCTAAAGGGCTATCCTAGGTCACACATGTTGTTGCTCCGCTTGAGCTCCCACTTTCCTAGAGTTGGCACTAGAAAATTGCAAACCTTCCTTGTTGGAGGTTTGAGCACTGTCACAAGGAAAGCTTCTTGATCTTAATTATTTTCCTAGAGGTTTTAGACAAACAAATGTCCCAACCTTCTTTGGTTTTGGTAGGATCACTTGTATCCCCAAGGATTACCCTAATGGAATTGGAAGGTTGTTCCACAAGATATTCCTTTATAACTATAGCACCGATCTTGAAATTGTGTTCACCAATCCTTTAATGTGAAGCAATCCTCCAAAATGTGGACTAGCATATGATGGTAAGGGCAAAAGTTTGGATCATGACTTTTGCCTACTTCCTCTAGTCTCCTAGGCTCGTAGTAGCTAAAAATTAGGTTTCTTTAAGATATTCTTAAAGATTTTCCTGATTACCTCCCTCTTAAAATAATAAGGTTTGTTTAACTTATCTAAAAGAATTGTAGCTACCTGGTAGCAGATATGCATGCCACTGCTGCTAGTGGTATAACTAAGGTGGTGGCTGTGATGGCTGTCGAGGCTATGGTGGAGGCTGGTACGATTGCCTCGGTGGTGGCAAAGGAGGTGGAGGCTATTGAGGTCATGGTCTCTCAAACTGATCTTTAGCTGGCTAGTTCACCTTGTTAACTACTACTACTACGGGTTTCTTCTCATAAACCTTTTGGGATTTCTTCAACTGATCTGAAAAGGCAACTATTTGGCCTCTCTTTAGACTATCCTCCTTGTTGATTAGCTTCTCAAATATATTTATGGTGAAGTACTTAAGCATGAAGGTGACTGGGCCATGGATATCTCCAAGATAATCACAAAAGGCATGTTATTGATAGTTATGGTTCATAATTCATACTCGTGTTATTACATCGAAGAATATAATCAACAAATGACTCACCGGAGTGCTGTTGGGCTATAATGAGATCACCTACAATAACCATTTCGAGCTCAAAAATCTATTGATGAAGAGTTGCTCTAACACAGAAAATTTCTTTACTAAACCATTGGGAAGTTCAGCATACCAATCAAAAGTGATACCCGCTAGGCTATTAACAAAGAGTCTAAAGAGTAAAGCATCGCTACCACCTACATTACAACAACTGGCCCTGAAGTGAGCTCTGTGTTACCTCGGGTTCCCACTGCCATCAATGCTTTTAAAGGAAGGAGGCACGAAACCCTTGGGATACTGGATAGTATTGAATTCCTCTGGGTAGGGTCAAACCTTTGGAACTGATAATCCTCCCCGAGCTTGAGCCAAAGCTTCCTTCACCTGTTGCTCAACCATGGATTTCATCTTTTCATGTATGGAGGTACTATTCACTACCTTCATACATACTAGTGCTACCTTGCTCAACGGGAGGTAGAGTCTTAATTGGGTCTAAAACATGCACTAGCTCAGGCTGACTGACATCGACTATAATGGGATGAACTAAAGGAGCTTGCTTCGACATATTACTGCTAACAAGTCATGTAACTATTGTGCCATCCTATCAATCTTCTCATCTTTCCCTTAACTACTATCGAAGGTGATGGGATGATTCTTGTGTCTTGATCAACCTCATCACCTTCCATCTGTTGCTCTAAGAAGAGAACCGTGTCACCATGCATACTCTGAATCCCCATCAAGTCATCTGTTGGGATCAAAGGCGACTCTCTCTTCATTGGACCAAGCATACCTAAGATCTCTTTCTTCTCCATAAAATAGTGCAACTATCTCATCTAAGGATTGATCTAAATCAATAGGTACAAATATTCTAAGCTGATCAGGGTGATCGCTATCATGCACTAAGAGGCACTAGACCTCACCTATCACTGGGGAGTTAATCCTATGTGATTGTACTCATTAGAAGAATGATACTTTTGATTGCTACTATAATAGGGTAAGAATCCTATGATGATCCTCTACCACTGCTTCAACTAAACTATCATCCGGAATATCTATGATAATTGTCACCATCTCTACATCCCTATATGGGTGGAGTTGGTGAAGGAACGATCACGATTCCTGGTGCCACTCCTTCCACACCACCAAGTAAGGTGGTAGAGAGCTGGACATACCACAATGGGTGGTGTATGAGTAGGATCCCTTGGTATAGCCAGATCACCAACGGGGTACATTTTTCCCCAGATATATGGCGGCCTTCATGGCCTTAGATGGAATGGGAGATGTTGAAACCCGATGGATGAGAACATGGGGTGAGTGTGTGCACACCACTCTTTGCAATGTGAACCCTCTTATGGTGGTTAGTCCTCACGAGGAGAATACTATTAGTATGGTTGTTGTGGGAAGCGCATTGAGCTGGAAAATCAATGAAAGCAAAAGAGGCTAACTGACGGCTGAACCTCCGTCACTCACTGCTAGTAATGTGTGATGTATGGGCCTCACGGGCCCTCTCCTGATGGATCTACCTCCCTACACTGTGGAGGATAACAGATCGATGCTCGAACTGGTGATCATACTCTGAGGGTCCGTATGCTCCGACTACCTGGCATAGAATAGAGTGGAGGCCGGTGCACGACCTCCTACTCTTAGATACTGCTGGTTGCAAGTTCACCACTGGAGGAGGCGACGAACAGATCTTCCTGGCATTCTCTCTATCTGATCCTGAGAGAGGATGAAATTGGTTTTCTATAACAGTGGTGAAGTGATCATGGGAGACTCATCCATGGATGATCTAGCTCCTGCCTCAAGCTCTCTAGCTATCTAAGTGTGGAAACATTTGACCATATAGTTCTTATTCCTATGCTAGGTATGAGTAGGAAGAGAGGAGTGTGAGCTAGACCCATCCTCAAATATGGGGGAGACAAGCCCTGAAATTAGGGGAGCCTTACCCTTTGAGGGTACATATGGTAGCAGCACGCATCAACAACATGAGCAATTCTAGGATGAACTGCAACTGGAACCAGTACTACCGGTATTGCTGGAACTATAACAGCTGATGTCTATGGTACTTCCATAGCTTTCCTCTTCAATGAGGAGATATCTGAATCAAATGGTAAGTCTATCCTGATGATCAACTTCTGCTCGGTCACCTTCTTTCTACCAACTATGGTGAGGGAATGCCCTCACAAGTGATCTGCCCCTCAAATCCCTGGTCAAAGTGGATCAAGTGGGTATGGTCAAGATGAGGGAAGTCAGCCTGATCTATAGCTAGATCCATACCGTGGAGGAAAGTGAAGACAAATTTCTAAGAATCGGCTATTGCAGTCACTGTAGTAAACTGACTGTATTGTACTGCACTGACTGAAAAGAATCTACAACAAGAAATGAACTTGCATTAGTTTCTATCTCCATAGATTTTTTTGGAATTTTTGAATTTTGAATTTTGAAATTTTGAACACACACCCAACAACTTGGAAGTTTTAAGTGGGGTTCAAATAGATTTGAAGAGATTGATTGAAAGAGGAATTTGAATTATGAATCCAAACTTCAACAAATTTAAGTATGATGAAATATAAATTCAAACTTTTTGATAAGATGCTTCCATAGGTTCATTATTATTTTGAATTTGAATTTGTGATTTTGAGGACCCTTTCCTTTAACAAATTTGAGTATGTTAAAGTAAGGGTCAAATGATTTTGCTCTGTTTGATTGTTTTGGAATTCTTATTTACTTAGCAAATTTAGGTATGCTAAGTGAAGTGTTTGTTTCTTTTTTGTGAATTTTGTTTTGTTTTGATTTGTGGAAAATTTTGGAATTCTTACTTAGCAAATTTAGGTATGTTTAGTGAAGAATCCAAGTGTATTTTGTTTAATTTTTGAAAATAGGATTCTTAGAAAATTTAGGTATGCTAAGAAAATCCTAAGTGTTTCATTTGTTTGGAATATTTTCATTTTTGCAAAGGGTAGGATCCTTAGCAAACTTGGTATGCTAAGGGAATCCTAAGTGTTTTGTATTATTTTTGAGGTGATCGAAAGTGGAGATTTAACTTTAGTAAATTTGGTATGCCAAAGATGAAATCCCACTTAGTTTTATGGAATGAAAATTTCACTTAGCAAATTTGAGTATGCTGATATGAAATTCCAAATGGTGTGTTTAAAATTTTGATTTCATTTTTGATTTTGAAAAATTGAAACTACCCTTTAGAAAATTTGGTATGCTAAGAAAAGAAGTTCAAAGGGGGTGTTTGAAAATTTTGATTCTTGGATTTGGAAGCTTTACTTAACAAATTTGAGTATGTTAAATAAAGTTCCAAATATTGTTTGAAAATTTTGATTTTTGGATTTGGAGACTTCACTTAACCAATTTGTATGTTAGGTTCCAAAATGTGTTTAGAAATTTTTGGAATATGATTGTTGATTTTGATTTTGGATTTGGAAACTTTACTTAGCAAATTTGTATTATTCTAAGTGAGGTTCCAAATGTATGTTTGAAATTTTTTTGAAATAAGATTATTGATTTTGATTTTGGATTTGGAAACTTCACATAGAAAATTTTGATCATGCTAAATGAAATTTCAAATGTGTATTGAAAAATTTTGAAATATGATTGTTGATTTTGATTTTGAATTTGGAAACTTCACTTTGCAAATGTGATTATGCTAAATGAAATTCTAAATGTATGTTTGAAAATTTTTTGAAATATGATTGTTGATTTTGATTTTAGATTTGGGAACTTTACTTAGTAAATTTGATTATGTTAAATGAAATTCCAAATGTATTTTGAAAATTTTTTGAAATATGATTGTTGATTTTGATTTTGAATTTGGAAACTTCACTTATCAAATTTGATTATGCTAAATAAAGTTTCAAATGTGTTTTAAAATTTTTTGAAATAAGATTGTTGATTTTGATTTTGAATTTGGAAACTTCACTTAGAAATTTGATTTTGCTAAATGAAATTCTAAATGTATGTTTGAAATTTTTTTGAAATAAGATTGTTGATTTTGATTTTGATTTGGAAACTTCACTTAGCAAATTTGATTATGCTATGTGAGGTTCCAAAAGTATGTTTAATAAAATTTTGAAATATGATTGTTGATTATAATGTTTCAATTTGGAAACTTCATAGCAAATTTGATTATGCTAATTGAAATTCCAAATGTATTTTTGAAATATGATAGTTGAAGTTTTAATTTTTGAAAAAGGGGACCTCCATTCAACAAATTTAGGTATGTGGGATGGAGATCAATTTATTTTTGAAATGTGAAATTTTTGTTTGTGATTGTTGCTTCTTGAATGGGAAGGAATTCCAATATTAAACATATGTGAGAAATATTTAAGTAGGATTTCCTAAAAAGATATTTTAATTTTAGTTGGGAATGAAATCTTCATTTAATAAATTTAAGTATATTAAATGAATGTGTTCATGCTTTTTTGAAAATTTGGATTTTGTTTACAAATGAACTTTTTATTCAATAAATGTGAGTGTATTGAATAGAAAAATTCATGTGTTTTGAAAACTTTATGATAATGATTATGATTTTTAGAAAACATGATTGTTCATTTTATTTTGAAAATGAAATCTTCATCAAAGTGAATTAAAAGAAGATGTTCATTTGTTCTTTTGGAAAATTTTATTAGTTTTATTTTTGGAAATCCCTACATGTAACAATTATATGAATTGTTAAATGAGGGTGAAGAAATTTTGTGGAAAATATTTTATTAAGTGCATTTTTGAAAAGGTGCTTTTGAAAGGTAAAGTTCTTTATAGAAGATTTATTATTTTAGGATGAACATTTCCTTGCAATGAAAATGGTAAGGAGGAAGTATTTTAAGATATTTCCTTTTTTATTTAGATCTTTTCATGTTACCCATTAGAGAAACCAATGGGGGTTTTAAGACCAACAAGGAATGCAATCCTAAAACCTAAAGATGTTGGCTAACTCAACTCAAGAATGAAATGTGCTAAGTGCCAACAGGAGGAAGGATAGTCTTGGATTCATACCAAAGTTCAAACCCACCATTGATACTCAAAGACAATGTTCATTTACCAAAGATGGAGAGAGGAACCATCCCCAGTAGAGTCACTAGAAAAATCTATGGTGAATAAATCTCTTATAGGGAGCCTCCTTTCAAATCTGTTGGTGAGAAAAGAAAGAAGAGACTTTATAGAAATTCATCTTTTTAGGACACCAAACAGATCTATAGATGTACTTATTCAGGTGATCGGGTACATCATCAAGGTATAGTGTACTATCTCGAAAGACAAAAATCACTACCCTTTAATAGAACCAATCACCTCAATAAGGACTCCTAAGGACGATGGGTCTGCATATGTACCAGAGATTCTTCCTCTAATTTACATGAAAAAGTAAAATAATGTTTATTTTAAAATAGGTTTGCTAAGTTCCCTATAGGGGCAAGCCCCTATAGTTAATTACATCCTAAGGGTTTGAATAGTTTTGATCAAAGTTCAGGTTAAGTCCTTTAAAGAAAGGATTTAACGTAATTTTAAGGATTTTAAATTTGGAATTTAATTTTTGCCTTTGATTGGATTGCTTTATATTTATATTTCATTTATATTGAGACTATAAATGAGAATATAAATAAGTTTTGAGAAAATCCTATGAATTTGAATAGGTTTGATCAAGGTTTAGGATTGATTTTGGCCAAGTCTTTTAATGGAAATTAAAGGGACTTAAGAAAATTTTCATGAATTGATTTTGAATTTGAATTGATTTGAATTTATATTTAATTTATATATGTGAATATAAATGAGAATATAAATGGATTATGAGAAAATCTCAAAGGTTTGAATAGGTTTGAATCATGATTTTGGTTAAGTCCTTAAGGGAAGGATTAAAGACTTAGGCAAATTTTGGTCTTAGGAATTTTTGTTGGATTTTGATCATGGCTTTTCAATCATATATTTCAATCTTGGAGTTCAATCATATGGAGTTGATTTGAATTTGAAGAAAAATCAAATAGAATTGATTTGGAGTTTGACTTGAAAGAAGGAAAATGAGGAATGGTTTAAGCTAAGGGTAGGAAAATTTTCCTAACACCCCTAAGGCATGACCTAATCCTATGGGTAACTCTTCTAAGTCATCTAGGGCAAGGTCTGAGCATCCACCTAATCACTAGATGTGTATTAAGACTAAGAAACTCTTAAAATCTAAGAGAAGTCCTATTTCGAAGACAGAGGGGTTGAGAGCTCATCCTAAAAATGAGGTCAACAATGTACCAGAGATTTTTCCCCTACTTTACATGGATGAATAAAGTGGGGTTTATATTAAACTAGGTTCTTAAGTTCCCTATGGAGGTAAGCCTTCATAGTTAATTGCATCTTAGGAAATGAAATGTCCTAAGAATACTCTCGATTAATGTAGACAATTATCATCTCTAAAGATTTCAAGATTAAACTATCAAAGGATTGGTTGTATTTGGAAAGCTCAAGGAGAAGACTTATTTTGGAATCCAAATGAAATAAGTCGAAGTTCATGATACTAGGAGGCCTAGTGAGCATTCTAATCTATCCTATGGTTGGGCTTTATAATTTTGAAGTTGAGGAGATTTATATGTTTTGAGTTAAAACTTAATTAGATTACTAGGGCTTATAATCCACCAACACAAGGTTACGAGAATGCCTAAGAGGTAAGATTTTACTATCATAGCTCAAGAAAATAGCTACCGGATCCTAAATCTAGGGAGCTTTAGTATGAGCTAAATCACAACCTAAATCTATGCGATAGGTGAATATAATAGTTTATCTCCACAAGAGAGAATAAATTATCCAACTTCTGAACTTATAATCGCCTAGAGTGGCTGCCAGTTAACTCCTCCTATGATTTTAAAACTATGTAGTTTGGTCTTATGAATTAGAAGATAACTAAGGTAGTTATTTAATTAGAAAGAGACTAAAGTCCTAAACACACTCCCTAAGAGACTAGAGAGCATGGTATGAGCATATGACTTAATCTATAGATGCAAAATCTTTTCAAATTTTATTTCATTTTAGACACATTATTTTGATAGAGATTTTAGGATTTCTTATGCAAAAATGCATGATGAAATAGGTATGGGTCATATCAGCTAGAAGAAGGTGTTCTCCACCACAAGGGATGCCCTCATCAAACATTTCTTTATCGTGTAAGAATGAAGATCCTTCATGTTCAAGAGAGAAAGAATATGTATGCATGATGTGAAACATGTAGCCATACAGCTAAGGGGTTTCTAAATCATTTAATTATCTTATTTATGTCTTAGGATTTATAATGAGGTTAAGAGTTGTTTAAAATTTAGTTATGAGTGATTAGTTGGAAAGAAAAGTTATTTTTATCCTAAGAATCTAATCGTATCCAAGCCACACATTAAAACATCAATCATTTAAGAAACTATGAAAAGCATGACATTCTAATGCACAAAGTAAAATAACATCAAACAACTATATAAACTATCTTAAAAGAGTAAAAGGTAGATGCGATCGGGTACCACCATAAAACCCAAAGAGAGAAAAGATGGGTAGCCGAGCTCTACCCTTATGCAACATGGAATATGAAAGAATAATTATAATTGTATTAAATGCTATGGGGGTCTTCTCTCTTCATATCTCCATCTCTGATTTGGTTCCTTCTTTGATTTGGATGGTGCTTGCTTCAAAGGCATCATAGGGCACCCCAGGACAAAGCCTTCTGGCCATTGCTCATCCTAATCACCCATAGTACTAATCCTAATTCCTAATGCAAAAATTACATTTATGTGGGAAAAGTAAATCTAACTACACCTACAAATAGAAGTTAGCTAAATATACATATAATCCCAAGCAGTTGTATTTATAATTTGGACTTTGACCCTACACATGGGTAACTAAGCTCATCTATTCTAACTTGGATTATGCTTAAGGATTTATGCAACCTGCAAAAAAAGCATTCACATTTATTTTTAAGCATCCCTTAAGGATAATCGCCTGCAGAAAATATGATTAAGCTAATATTGGCCTATCATCCAGTCTACAAAGAATACACCCTAACACCCAATCTAAAATAATACATCATAAAAAAAATATATATCACAGCATACACTATCCTAACTTAGAGCTAGAAGTGGTGAATTCTAATGTGTGTATTAAAGCTTGTGTGGTAAGTCTTATATTTTCTAAGTGTAGAAGGATTCAATTTAACATGAAAGGTTGATTTCACATGAAGTAGTTTAATTATATTGAGAATTTTAATTTGTGTTTTTTTTTTGTTTCATTTGATTACACTTAACAACTAAGTGTTATAAAGAGAGGAAATAAGGATTTCCCTCTTTCATCCCTATCTTAATTCGCTTTCCAAAGTATATTAATTTGATTTAGTTCTCTTTAGTGAATGGCTTATTAAATAATTTAATTAATCCTAAGTTTAAGTTCACTTTAAATAATCCTACTCAAAATGAAAGGCATCTTAAGATTAATTTAATTCAATTACTGCCACATGATATATATTAAATATTTTTTTCCATCACATGTAACATGCATACGATTTAATCCTAAGTGTATCTATACATGCAACATATTTTAGCACACTTAAATGATGAATGTATGTGTATGTTTAGAATTTATATTTTATTTGATTGAATTATTTAAACATATTAATTTAAAACTTTATCGAAATTCTTATACAAAAAGAACCTAAGAATGAAATAAAATAAGCATGTGTTGTTGTTAAACCAGGGAAGTGAGATAATCAAATATCCTCCTTGGAGCTAGCTAAAGCCTCATATTCTCGGCATGTCAAGACTATATACCTATTTGTATTCAAACATATGTAAATTTGTATACATGAACATAGGAAGTAAGCTCAAAATCTTATGGATAATTATATCAACCACTTAGTCAATTATGAATGCAAGCAATTTTAATGTAAAATGAGATTTCATTCACTAATCACATATACATATACATGTATAAATATATAAGCAAGTACATCTCATTGTTAAACCAGGGAAGTGACGTAATCAAATGACCTCCTTGGGGCTAATTGAAGCTTCATATTCTCGGGATGTCTAGATTTTATACTTGATTTTGTTGGACACACATAAATGTATACATAAATGAGGGAAAGAAAACATGCAAAGATTACATATTTTTTGATTGAATCATTTATATATATGAATTAAAGCTCTATCCAAATTCTAATGTTAAAATACATAAGAATGAAATCAAATGGGTATGTGTCATTGTTAAATCAGGGAAGTGAGGTAATCAAATGACCACCTTGGGGCTAGCTAAAGCCTCGTGTTCTTAGGATGTCCAGACTATATACCCATTACCATTCAATCTTATATAAATCAACACATGAATAGAGGAAATAGAACTCAACATTTATACACATAAGCTATAAGCACATGCATTTCTTATGTATTTATAACTAGCATCATAACACATATTATTATTTATTTATAAGCTTTTGAAAAATACATTTGAATTTAATAGTGATAACAGCCACACATATATTAAATTAAATCAACACATGCAAACTTACATAAAGGAAATCCATTATCTTTTACTTGATTTTGAAAAGATGGATGCATGAATTCAAATGACATACCAAATTTAACATGATTGGAAAGAGGGCAATCAAACATAAGCATGTGATTCATTCAACCAAACTAGTTCTTAAGGATAATAAAATCAAATAAAATTATTTAAAGAAAACAAAAGCTTCTTTATTAGTTATGTTTTGGATTTGAGTTTATTTAAAGAGGGGAAGAGAAATCATCACTTGATATTTTAAACCCATTACCACATTAGTGATTTGATTTAATTTAAAGAAATGTAATTAAGTTGATTTTTTGGGTTAATTGTTGAAACCTTAATTAGATGAATTAATTACCCTTACATATGTCACCTTAAAGTAATTAACTAAATAATTACATGATATGCATGGAAAATAAACTTGCAATGATCCTAGGAAATAAAGGGGCCTAAGGCAATTAGCTCATGATTAATAGTTAAAATTAAGCTTAATTAATTACTCTTATGGTTTTCCACACATATGGACTACCCATAATTTCATTTAACTCTTTTAGATTATTAAATACCTAAAGATCGCCCCATGATTTAATTAATTAAGTTCGATGTGATTATGATTTCAATTTGATTAAGTGATTTAATTAATTAGTTAAATCTTTTAATTTCATTTCAAAAGGGTGAAATGAACTAAGGGAATGGGGACCCAACCCTTCCTTAGTTCACTTATTATTGAATAATGATTAATAAACTTAATTAACCAATTTATTATTGTTCATGGGATTAATTAATTAATTATCTTAAAAGAGTAGTTAATATTTAATTAGTCAATTTTCCTAATTAAGAGAGTAATAAATTCCAAGAAAATCATGGGAGGCAAAGCTCATCCCATTAAATTAGTCCACAAAATTTGGGATTAATTGGTCAAGTATTAATGAGTAATTAAGCTAATTATTTTTTAATTAAACATTAATTACTATTCAAAATTAGGTAAAATCATTTTTAATTAATTCTCCTATGAAATTGATTAATTAGGCCTAATTAAACCTAATCTTGTTGGTTCCACCTGACGCACTGATGCAGCTCACTTCTCACGTGGTACCGCAGGATTGGCTACTTAAAACTTATCTGACTCAGCGACTACGTCGTTGCGGCAGATGCGCTTTCTCATTTGTCATCTGATCTAAGTTTGAACAGCTATGATTAATCCCACAACTTAATAATATTAAATTAGATCGATCTAGTAGATCTAATCATAACCGCCCATATTGATCACGTGGAATGGATGGTGGGAGAAAGGAGTCCATCCTCCATTGCTCACTGGATTTGAGCTTACTTGAGCTTGGATCAACTCCAAAAGAATTCCACACCTTCACAACATCGATCGGAGGGGATCCAACGGTCAAGATCATAATAGATGCAAGTTTTCTTCAAAAAACTCCAACCCATTTTTTTCCTAAGGATCAATTTTGAAAGCATACCTCACCAGAGCTCAAGTCGGTGGCTCGAATGATTGAGAAAGCTTTATCTAGTGGAGATAAAGCCCTATTGAGTAATAATTGGATCAATTCCTTGATGTTTTCTACTTAGGCCATGAACTGATGATTTGGAGCTCATCTTTGATAGAAGTCCCACCTCCGGTGCTCAAGAAGCTTGGGAGATGATTCATTATTGCTCGATAAGGCCTAGGGAAGGTGCATGCATAGTTAATTTGAGTTTGATGGAGAAATGAGTAAGTTAAAATGGAGTGTCCACCGGATAAATAAGAATGGCATTTTGATCAAGAATGAGCATGGGAGCTTAGAGAAATGGGAGTGCCCTATTTTGAGATGGACAGGAATGGAATTTTCAAATTGAGGAACGACCTTGGTGGGGAATGATTTTTTTGTGTGTTTGAGTGAAAATGAGGGGGTGTTTACCCCCATTCATCGTGATCTGACGGTAGGATTGGGTTTGGCCATCCGCCAACCTGGGGAGTCATGGGTGGCAGAGAGGAGGTGAGTTGGCTCAGCTTGGTTAGTTGAAGTTGTGGAGGTGGCTACCAAAGAGGAATCATGGGTGTCATATGGGATTCAAATACTCCAATGGGGAGGGTGAGGTGATTTCTCCTCCTATGGGTCACAGTCGACCCAACCACCCCTTGAGTCAGGTTGGGTAGTGTCTTGTGCTTAGGTGGACCATTGGGAGAGTACCAAGTGGCCAAGGAATGGAAATGATCACTTACATAGGTAATTTGTCTCATATGATGCCCTTGACATAAGGGTAGAATGATCATTTGGCATTATACTTGATTTGGAAAGATTTGAAATGATCAAATAGTGGGTTAGCCTAAATTTCAAGTCAATTAGAGTTGATTTGGTTAGGATTGGCTCAATTTACTCATTTAGGTCAAATTGGTTTAGGCTGGGTCAAGTTGACCAATTAGTTAAATATGGTCAAACCAAAGGTTGGGTCAAGTTCATATGATCATTTGGGATTTTTTTCAATTGGTTTAGTTTAGCTTAGATTTGATTTTGGCTCATTTGAATTCATTTGGGTCAAATGTTTTAAGTTGACCAATTTGACCAAATTGCTAAATTGGTTTGGGTTGGTTTGGTTTAGTTTAGACCAATTGAAGATGATTGTAGGATTTGGTTTCAATTAATTTGGATTTGGTTTTGATTTAGGTGAACTTGACCATTTAGGTCAATTTGGGCTAAGTAGGTCAATTGGGTTCAATTGGGTCCAATCATGGCTTTAGTTAAGTTCAACAAACAATTTGGAATGAACTTAAGCCATTGGTTGTAATCAATTTGGTTTATATTTTGATTTGACCTAATTTGGTCTTTTAGGTCAATTTGGATCAACTTGGGTTAAGAGGGTCAATTGGGTTTGGTTTGACTTAATTGAAAGTCAAGTCATATTGAAATATTGATTTTGATTTGGTATGAATCATTGATTTCAAGGGATTTGGCTTAGGTTTCAATTTTTTTGGTTCATATGGGTTAATGGGATAACTTGGTCAAATGACCAATTTAACTTGACCCAATTCATGAAAATTGATCAACCTAGAGTGATCAACAATCGATGGGAGGTTTTGATTTGCTTGGTTCAATCCAATTTGGGTAGGATTAAACTTGGATCAAATCAAATTGGCCACTTTGTGTCAAGTGGACCAATTGGATTTAGTTGCTTGATTTTGGGTTGAGTTTGATTTAGTTGAGTTTATATATGGATTTGGGATTGATATATGAATTCAATTATAATTGGCTTGGGTTCAAATGGGTTTTGTTTCATTTGAACATTTCAAGTCAAAAGGGTTAAGTTGGGTTTGATTAGGGTTGATTTTGGTTTGGCTTGATGATTGTATATTTCATTTTTATTTGTGATTATGATTGAAGGTATGATTGATTCATGAGAAAATCAATTGAATTGGGGTTTTGGAATGATGGAATTTGGCTAAGTCCATGGAGTTTGGTCATGTGGCTTATGTTTGGATTTTGATTTGGTTTGATTTAGTTTTGATGATATAAATGTATATTTCATTTAAATTTGTGAAGATTATTGAAAATATGATTGATTTGTGAGAAAATCAATTGAGGTTTTTTTTAGTTTAGGATTTAGCTTTTATTTTTTATTTATTTTTAGGTTTTCTTTTATAAGTTTTTTTTAGGTTTAGATTTTTATTTAGTTTTTATTTTATTTTATTTTAGGTTTATTTTATTTTTACTTTTATTTCTATTTAGGTTTTTTAATCTTAGGTTTATTTTATTTTTTAGTTTAGTTTAGATTTTTATTTATTTTATATTTTATTTTATTTTTAGATTTAGATTTTAGGTTTTTATTTTTTATTTTATTATTTTAGTTTATTTAAATTTAGGTTTTATTTATTTTTAGGTTTATTTAGTTTAGTTTAGGAATATAAGTTTAGGTAGGAGTTGGTAGGAGAACTGAGGGTTTAGGGTTTAAAGACTTTAGGGTTTAGGGTTTAGCATTTAGTCTAGGGTTTAGGGTTTAGGGTCAGGGTTGGTAAGATTGGGATCAGGTTTAGTGTTTGGCCTGTTTAAGTTGGATTTGGCTCACCCGTTTGGTTTTGAAGGTTTAGGTTTAGGGTTTAGGGTTTAGGGTTTAGGGCTTTAAGGCTTTTTTTGGGCTTAGGTTTATGCTCAGTGGTTTAAGTTTTAGTGTTTAGAGTGGGGTTTAGGGTTTAGTGGCTTAAGGAGGTAGATTTGATTTAGGGTTTAGGGTCTAGGTTTAAGGCCATTAGGATCAGGATTTAGGATTTTAATTTAGGGTTTAGGGTTTATGGTTTAGGGTTGTTTAGGGTTCAAAATTTAGTTTTTATGTTCATGGTTTAGTTTTTTTAAATTTTATTATATTTTGTTTTTTATATTTAAGGTTAAGGTTTATTTTATTTATTTAGTTTATTTTTATTCATTTTAGTTTATTTTATTTTATTATTCTTATTTAAGTTTTTTTTTAAAATATTTATTTAGTTTAGTTTGTTTATTTTAGGTTTATTTATTTTAGTTTAGGTTTTTTATTTTAGTTTTTTTTAGATTTAGGTTTATTTTTAGTTTATCTTTTAGTTTATTTTTATTTTTATTTTGTTTTTTTAGGTTTAGGTGTTTATTTTAGGTTTATTTACATTTGTATTTTATTTTTAGGCTTAGCTTTTAGGTTTTATTTTAGGTTTATTTTTTGGTTAAATTTTTTAGTTTAGGTTTAAGTTTATTTTGGTTTTTTTTATTTTATTTTGGGTTTAGGTTCATTTTATTTTTATTTTAGCTTTAAGTTTTTTTTTAGGGTTTAGGGTTTATGGCTTAGGGTTTAGGATTTTTAGGTTTAGCATTTAGAGTTTAGGGTTGAGGTTTTAAGTTTTAGGTTTTAGGTCTAGGGTTCGGGATTTAGTTTAGGGTTTATAGTTTTTTTTTTTTAACAAAGAAAAATTTAAATTCAACATTTCTTCTTTTTGATTTCATCAACCAAGTAACACACCAAGTTTTCTAAGACATAAGCGATGACATAAGTAAGAAATGAGCACACTTAGAGCAAATCAAAAACTCCAGATAACTAGAACTGTCTCTACTGTAAAGACAGTTCCATAAGCAGTAGATCAGATCGACCATTCTTTAGTTTCTCCAGTTCCAATCAGAACCACCTCGGCCTCTCGAGTAGAAGGATCCACCATCATATCCCTGATCTCTACCTCTGCCACCACCATGGCTGTAACCTCCATCACTCCTCCAGCATCCATAACAACCACTGCTCCGACCTCCACCACCATATCCACTAACACCTCCAGATCCCCCACCAACACTGTGATAACCGTCGCCTCCACCTTCACCTCCATCAGATCAGATGAACAGTTTGATGGTGATGTTCCTGCCATCAAGGCTCTACCCATTCTTAGGGTTTAGGTTGGGTTTGATGATTTATTTTTTTTAATTTATTTAGTTACTTTAGATTTAGGTTTAGGGTTTGGGTTTTAGGGTTTTAGGGTTTTAAGGTTTATGCTTTTAAGGTTTAGGGTTTAGGCTTAGGATTTAGAGTTTTTGATTTAGGGTTTAGGGCTTAGGGTTTAAGGTTGAGATTTTTAAGGATTTAAGATTTAGGATTTTGGGTTTAGGGTTGTAGGAGTAGTGTTGTAGGTTTACAGTTTAGGGTTTAGGGCTTTTTTTAAAAAAAATTATGTAAACTAATAGATTTAGGTTTATTTAGTTTATTTTGTTTAGTTTTTATTTATTTTAGTTTATTTTATTTTTTATTTTTATTTTGGTATATTTTTTTATTTTATTTAGTTTGGTTTATTTATTTTAGGTTTATTTATTTTAGTTTAGGTTTTTTATTTTAGTTTATTTTTTAGGCTTAGCTTTAGATTTACATTTATTTATTTGGTAAAGTTTTATTTTAATTTTTTTTTTAGGTTTAGGTTTTATTTTTTATTTTTAGGTTTAGGTTTTTAATTTATTTTTTTTAGGTTTAGGTTTTAGGTTTTTATTTTAGGTTTATTTTTAGGTTTTATTTTTTATTTTAGGTTTAGGTTTGTTTTTTGTTTATTTCATTTTATTTATTTTAGGGTTTAGGTTTAGTTTATTTTAGGTTTAGGTTTAGGTTTTATTTATTTTAGTTCAATTTATTTTAGTTTAGGTTCAGGTTTTTTATTTTATTTATTTTATTTTTATTTTAAACTAATTTTAATTTTTAATTTAGGGTTTGGGTTTTATTTTTTATTTAGTTTTAGGTTTTATTTTTAGGTTTATTGTTTAGGTATATTTTTTAGGTTTATGTTTTTATTTAATTTTATTTTATTTAATTTTAGGTTTATTTTATTTTATTTAACATTTTAATTTTCTTAGCAATACGTGTAACTGAATTATTTTAATTTAATTTTAATTTTTATTTTATTTTATTTTTAGGTTTAGGTTTTAGTTTAGGTTTTTTTTACTTTATTTTATTTAGGGTCAGGTTTATTTATTTATTTTATCTTTTAGGTTTTATTTACTTTAGGTTTGAGTTTTTAGGTTTTAGGGTTTAGAGTTCAGATTTAGGGTTTAGGGTTCTAAGATTTAGGATTTAGTGTGGTTTAGGGTTTAGGTTTTAGGCTTTAATATTTTTAGAGAGTGGTTTGGTGTTAGCTTAGGGATTAGAGTTAGCTTAGGGTTTAGGGATTAGGGTTTATGGATTTGACTTTAAGTTTTAGGGTTTATGGTTTGAGGTTAGTTTAGAGTTTAGGGTTTAGGGTTTTAGGGTTAGGGTTTAGGGTTTAGGGTTTAGGTTTAGGGTTAGGGTTTACATTTTGTGATTTATTTTAGGATTTAACATTTTTTTTGGGTTTAGGGTTTTGGTTAGGGTTTAGGATCAGAGTTTAGGGTTTATGGTTTTAAAGTTTAGGGTGTTTTTAAAAGATTTAGTAAACTAATAGGTTTAAGTTTATTTAGTTTATTTAGTTATTATTTACTTATTTTAGTTTATTTTATTTCTTATTTATATTTAAGTTTATTTTTTTTATTTAGTTTATTTTATTTATTCTAGGTTTATTAATTTTAGTTTAGGATTTTATTTTATTTTGGTTTATGTTTATTTTTTTAGTTTAGTTTTATTTTTTATTTTATTTTTAAGTTTAGGTTATATTTTTACTTTTAGGTTTAGTTTATTTTATTTTATCTTTTAGGTTTATGTTTTAGATTTTATTTTAAGTTTATTTTAAGGTTTTAATTTTAGTTTAGGTTTGTTAATTTTAGCTTCATTTTTTTATTTAGTTTATTTGTGGGTTTAGGTTTATTTTATTTATCTTAGTCGAGGATTTGGTTTATTTTGTTTTGTTTTATTTTAGTTTTTTTTTTTTAGGTTTGTGTTTTATTTTTCTTTTTTCTTTATTTTTTGGTTTCTTTTTTAGGTTTAGGTTTTTTTAGCTTTTATTTTATTTTATTTTTATTTTACATTTAGTTTTTATTTTATTTAGGTTTTTATTTTTAGGTTTATTTTATTTTTTTATTTTAGTTTAGGTTTTTATTTATTTATTTTATTTTAGTTTAGTTTAGGTTTTTTATTATTTTATTTTAATTTAGTTTTTATTTCTTGTATTATTTTATTTTTATGTTTAGGTATAGGTTTAGGTTTATGATTTAATTTAGGTTTTTATTTCATTTTATTATTTTATTTTATTTAGGTTTAGACATTTTATTTATTTTATTTTTAGGTTTTATTTAGTTTAGGTTTTGGTGTTTAGGTTTGTGGTGTTTAGGGTTTGGGGTTTGGGGTTTAGGGTTTAGGGTTTATGGTTGTAGGTTTTAGGGTTTAGGGATAAGGGTTTAGGGTTTTAGGATTTAGGGCTTAGGGTTTAGGATTTAAGGTTTAGTGTTTAGGGTTTTATGGTTTAGGGTTTAGTGTTTAGGGTTTAGGGTTTAGGCTTAATTTTAAACTTTAGGTTTTAGTGTTAGGGATTTTTTTATTTTGTTTTTTTCATTTTTTTTGAATTAGGTAAACTGATTAGTTTAGGTTTATTTAGTTTATTTATTTTATTTTTTATTTATTTTAGTTTATTTTTATTTTTATTTTTATTTAGGTTCATTTGTATTTTTATTTAGATTAGTTTATTTATGGACTGTAATTTTAGTTGTTGAAGTTTTAGTGGTAGTGTTGTGACATTAGGTGAACAAGTCATTAAAAAAAGTGAGCGATTCAGATATTTATGTTGTATTACGAAAAATGATGGTGAAATAGATGGAGATGTTATTAGTAGAATTCAAGTTGGATGGTTGAAGTGGAGGAATGTATCTATCCTATTGTATGATAGAAATGTATCGCTTAACCTTAAGGGAAAACTATATAAGATGGTGGTAAGACCTACAATGATTTATGGTGCAAAATGTTGGCCAATAAAAGAGAAGCGTGAGACTAAGTTTAGTGTTGTAGAGATGAGGATGCCCAGGTGGATGAGTGGCTTTACTCTTAGAGATAAAATACAAAATTTGTATGTTCGGGAAAAAGTTGGAGTAGATCCAATGGTAGATAAAATTAGAGAGAGTGGCTTTAGATGGTTTGACCAAATAAATCTTTGGCCATCCAATGACCCGGTTAGGAGAGTTGATGCATTTGATTTTCCTTATGTTAAGAAAGGTAGATATAGACCTAAAAAGACATGCTTAAGATGTATAAAAAATGACCTTAGTTTACTTGAATTGAATGATAATTAGACACATAATAGGACATAGTGGAGCAAAGGATTCATGTAGCCAACCCCATTTAGTGGGATAAAGGGTTGTTGTTATTATTGTTGTAGTTTAGTTTATTTATTTTAGTTTAGGATTTTAATTTTAGGTTTTTTTTAGGTTTTGGTTTGGTTTAAGTTTATTTTTTATTTTATTTATATTTTTATTTTATTTTTTAGGTTTAGGTATTTATTTTAGGTTTTTTTAGGTTTTATTTTTTAATTTATGTTGAGATTTATTTTTAGCTTTTTTTATTTTATTTAGGGTTTAGGTTGAGGTTTAGGTTTAGTTTATTTTAGTTTAAGTTTAGGTTTTATTTATTTTAATTTAGTTTATTTTAATTTAGGTTTCAATTTATTTTATTTTTATTTTAGGTTTAGGTTTTTCTTTTTAATTTAGAGTTTACATTTTATTATTTATTTATTTTAGGTTTATTTTCAAAGTTTAGACTTTATATTTTTTTATTTTATTTATTTTGGGATTATTTTTTTTTTATTTTAGTTTTAGTTTTAGTTTATTTAGGTTTTATTTTTTTTAGTTTAGTTTAGGTTTTATTTATTTTATTTTAGTTTAGTTTTAATTTTTATTTTTTTATTTTAGGTTTATGTTTTATTTTATTTCTCATTTTATTTTGGTTTATATTTTTAATTTATTTTATTTTTAGGTTTTATTTATTTTTTGTTTAGGTTTTAACTTTGGGTTTAGGGTAGGGGATAGTTGAGGGTTTAGGGTTTAGAGTTTAGGGATAGTTGAGGGCTTATGGTTTAGGGTTATTTGAGTGTTTAGGGTTTAGGGTTTATAATTTAGGGATAGTTGAGGGCTTATGATTTATGGTTATTTGAGTGTTTAGGGTTTAGGGTTTAGAGTTTAGGGTTTATGATTTGGGTTTTAGGTTTTGGTTTCAGGTTATAGGGTTTAGGGTTTAGGGTTTGTGGTTTAGGGTTTGGGGTTTTTTTTAACCCGAGAACAAATTCAAATTCAATATTTCTTCTTTCAATTTCATCAACCAAGTAACACAGCAAGTTTTTTAAAACACAAGCGATGACATAGATAAAAAATGAGCACATATAGAGCGAATCAAAAACCCTAGATAACTAGAACCATCTCTACTGTCAAGACATAGTTCCATAAGTAGCAGATCAGATCGACCATTCTTTAGTTTCTCCAATTCCCATTAGAACCACACGGCCTCTCAAGTAGTGGGATCCATCATCATATCCCTGATCTCTCCCTCTGCTATCACCACCATTGTAACCATTCTTTATTTTTGGGTTTAGGGTTTTTAATGGTTTAAGGTTTAGGGTTGTAGGTTTAGGGTTTAGGGTTTATGATTTAGGGTTTATGGTATTTTTTTATTTTAGTAAACCGGTAGGTTTAGGTTTATTTAGTTTATTTAGTTTGTTTTTTACTTATTTAATTTTAAATTTAGATATTATTTTTATTTAGGCTTATATTTTAGTTTTATTTAGTTTATTTTAGTTTATTTTTTAAGTTTTGGTTTAGGGTTAGGTTTATTTTTTAGTTGAGTTTTTCTTTTAGTTTATTTTTTAGGTTTAAGTTTTATTTTTTATTTTTAGGTCAATGTTTAAAGTCTTATTTTATTTTTTTACGTATTTATTTTAGGTTTACTTTTAGGTTTTATTTTTTAGTTTAGGTTTAGGTTTATTTTCAATTTATTTTATTTTATTTAGTTTAGGTTTAGGTTTAAGATTAGGTATAGATTTTACTTATTTTAGCTTAGTTTATTTTAGTTTAGGTTGTTTATTTTGTTTTGTTTTTTTATTTTTATTTTAAGTTTAGTTTTTTTTAGGTTTAGGATTTACCTTTACTTTTCTATATTTTTAGGTCTTTTAAGGTATATTTTTAGATTTAGGTTTTGATTTATTTATTAATTTATTTTATTTTAGGTTTATTTTATTTTTATTTTATGTTTCATTTTTATTTTATTTAGGCCTTTTATTCTTAGTTTTATTTTATTTTTTTAGTTTAGTTTAGCTATGTACTTATTTTAGTTTAGTTTATTTTTATTAATTGATTTTATTTCATTTTTTGGTTAAGGTTTGGGTTTTAGTTTAGGTTTTTATTATTTTTTATTTTTAAGTTTATATAGGTCTAGATTTATTTTATTTTATTTTTAGGTTTAATTTAGTTTAGGTTTAACTTTTTTAGATTTTAGTATTTAGGTTTAGGGTTTAGGGTTTAGGCTTTTAGGTTTTATGGTTTAAAGTTTTAGGGTTTAGGGTTTTAGGGTTCTGATTTAGGGTTTAGGTTTAAGGTGTGGTTTTAGGGTTTGTGGTTTAGGTTAAGTGGTTTAGGGTTTAGTTTAGGGTTTAGGGTTTAGGATTTAGGGTTTAGGGTTTAGGGTTTATAGTTTAGGGTTAGTTTAGGGTTGAGGGTTTAGGGTTAGTGGTTTTTAAGTAAGCAAACCCAGTAGGTTTATGTTTATTTAGATTATTTTTATATTTTAGTTTATTTAATTTTAATTTTTATTTTGTAGGTTTATTTCTTTTATTTAGATTTGTTTATTTATTTTAGGTTGACTTATTTAAGTTTAGGTTTTATTTTAGTATATTTTTTAGGTTTAGCTTAGGTTTATTTTTTTTGTTAGGTTTAGGTTTGGGTTTTTATTTTGTTTTTTAGGTTTAGGTTTTATGTTTTTATTTTAGGTTTATTTTTAGGTTTTTATTTTTAGATTAGGTTAGGGTTTATTTTTAGTTTATTTTATTTTCTTTAGTTTAGGGTTTAAGTTTAGTTTATTTTAGGTTTAGGTTTAGGTTTTATTTATTTTAGTTTAGTTTATGTTAGTTTATGTTGATGTTTGTTTTTTTTAATTATTTTAGGTTTAGGTTTTTTTTTAATTTAGGGTTTAGGTTTTATTATTTATTCATTTTTAGGTTTTGATTTGTATTTAGGTTTTTTTTTGTTTACATTATTTTTATTTTACATTTAGTTTTTATTTAATTCAGGTTTTTTATTTTTAGGTTTATTTTATTTTTTAGTTTAGTTTAGCTTTTTTTTTATTTTAGTTTTTTTTATTATATCTTATTTTTAGGTTTAAGTTTGGGTTTTCATTTTATTTTATTTAGGTTTAGGTGTTGTTATTTATTTTATTTTTAAGTTTTATTTAGTTTAGGTTTAAGTTTTTAGGTTTTTAGGGTTTAGGGTTTAGTTTTGGGTAGGGTTTAGGGTTTGGGTTTTAGGGTTGTAGGTTTTGTGGTTTGGTTTAGGGTCTGGTTTATGGTTTGGAGTTTAGCGTTTTAGGGTTTATGGTAGGGTTTAGTGTTTGTTTAGGGTTTAGGGTTTAGGGTTTAGGATTTAGAGGTTTGGGTTTTATTTATTTCATTATTTTTTTTAATTTTTTTTAAATTAAGTAAATTACATGTTTAGGTTTATTTTATTAATTTTTTATTTATTATAGTTTATTTAATTTATATTTTTATTTAGGTTTATTTTTATTTTTATTTATTTTAGTTTATTTATTTTAGGTTTATTTATTTTAGTTTACTTTTTAGGTTTAGGTTTTGGTTTATTTTTAAGTTTATTTTTATTTTTATTTTTATTTAAGTTTATTTTTATTTTTATTTAATTTAGTTTATTTATTTTATTTTATTTATTTTAGTTTATTTTAGTTTAGTTATATTTTATTTTATTTTAGTTTTAAGTTTTAATTTTACTTTTAGGTTTAGGTTTAGATTTGTTTAATCTTTTATGTTTAGATTTCATGTTTTATTTTAGGATTATTTTAGTATTACATTTTAGTTTAAGTTTAGGTTTATTTTTAGGTTATTTTATTTTATTGAGTTTAGATTTAGGTTTGGTTTAGTTTATTTTAGGTTTGGGTTTATTTATTTTGTTTAGTTATTTTAGTTTAGGTTTATTTATTTTATTTTATAAGTTTGTTTTAGTTTAGGTTATTTTTTTTATTTAATTTTAGTTTTTGATTTATTTAATTTTTATTTTAGTAGAATTTAAGGTTACCTTGGGGTCAGTTAGTTTTTAGGGTTAGCATTTTTATGGTTTTAAGATTTTGAGTTTATGTGTTAGTTTAGGGTTTAGGTTTAGACATTTGGTTTAATTTTGGGTTTATGGTTTAGGGTTATAGGTGGCCCAGCATAGTTTAGGGTTGTAAGCACAAAGCCCATAGTTTAGGTTTGGATTTAGGGTAGTGCATGGTTTAGGTTTTAAAATTAAGTAAAATGATAGGTTTATTTTCAGGTTGATTTATTTTTCTTTTCTTATTTATTTATTTTTATTTTATTTAGTTGTTTATTTATTTTAAGTTTATTTATTTTAAGTTTTTTATTTAAGTTTAGGATCTTTATTTATTTTATTTTGGGTTTTATTTAGTTTAGGTTTGGCTTTTAGGTCAAGGTCGTTTGTGGTTTAGGGTAGGGTTATAGTTTAGGATTTAGGGTTTTTAGTATTTAGGGTCAGGGTTTAGGGCTTTTATGGCTGGCAGATCTTTTAAGGTAAGGATTTTGGTTTAGGTTTATGGTATAAGGTTTGCTTAGGGTTAGCAGATTTAAGTTATGGTAGGGTAGGTTTTAGTTTAGGTTAATTTAGGGCTTAAGATTTATAGAGGTTTAGGTTTAGAGGGTTAGGTTAGGTTTAGGGTTTAGCTTTAGAGTTTAGGGTCAGTAGGTTTAGGGTTTATGGTTTTAGGGTTTAGTTTATTTTAGCTTCATTTTATTTTATTTTTATATTTAGGATCACGTTTAGGTTTTAATTTATTTTAGGTTTATATTTTAGGTTTTAATTTTAGGTTTATTTTTTAGGTTTTATTTTTTGGATTTAAGTATATTTTTAGTTTATTTTATTTCATTTAATTTAGGTTTAGGTTTAGGTTTAGTTTTGGATTAGGTTTAGGTTTTATTTATTTTATTTAGTTAATTTTAATTTAGTTTTAGGTTTATTTTATTTATTTTATTTTATGTTTAGGTTTTTTTTAGTTTAGGGTTTAGGTTTTATTTTTTTATTTGTTTTTTATGTTTTATTTTAGGTTTAGGTTTATTTTATTTTTATCTTATTTCATTTAAGTTTATTTTATTTTTTATTTTATGTTTAGTTTTAATTTATTTAGGATTTTATTCTTAGGTTAAGTTTATTTTTAGTTTAGTTTAGGTTTTATTTATTTATTTTAGTTTATTTTATTATTTTATTTTATTTTATGTATGTTTAGATTTAGGTTTTAGTTTAGGTTTTATTTTATTTTATTCTTCCATTTTATTTAGGTTTGTTGTTATGTATTTTTTTAGGTTTTATTTAATTTAAGTTTTATTTTAGGTTTTAGGGTTTAAGATTTAGGGTTTAGGGTTTAGGATTAGGGTTAGGGCTATGGTAGGGTTTAGATTATTATGGTTTAGGGTTTAGCTTAGGGTTTTGGGTTTTTAATTTAGGTTTAGTTTATTTTAGGTTTAGGTTTTGATTTTATTTATTTTAGTTTTGTTTATTTAGTTTAGGTTTAAGTTTATTTTATTTTATTTATTTTAGGTTAAGGTTTTTTTTTTGTTTAGGGTTTAAGTTTTATTTTTTTATTTATTTTAGGTTTTATTTTTAAGTTTATTTTTTAAGTTTAGGTTTTTATTTTATTTTATTTTTGGTTTATTTTATTTTTATTTTACATTTGGGTTTTAGTTTGGAGTTTAGAGTTTTAGGGTTTATGTTATAGGGTTTAGGGTTTACGGTTTACGATTTAGGGTTTAAGGGTTTAGGTTTGTTTATTTGTTATTATAATTATTTTTGATTTTTTTAAAAAAGTAAATTAGGTTTAGGTTTATTTAGTTTATTTTTATTTATTTAAATTTATTTTATATTTTATTTTGATTTAGGTTTATTTTCAGTTTTATTTAGTTTGGTTTATTTATTTTAAGTTTATTTATTTTATTTTATTTTTTAAATTTAGGCTTAGGTTTAGATTTATCTTTTAGTTTAGTTTTAGTTTTATTTATTTTTTATTTTTATTAAGGTTTATTATTATTTTTATTTAGTTTAGTTCATTGACATTAGGTTTATTTATTTTAGTTTATTTTTTAGGTTTAGGTTTAGGTTTAGATTTATTTTTTAGTTTAGTTATATTTTTATTTTATTTTTTAGGTTTAGGTTTTAGTTTTTAGTTTTAGGTTTAGGTTTAGGTTTTGTTTTATTTTTCTAGGTTTAGGTTTCAGGTTATTATTTTAGGTTTATTTTTATGTGTTTATTTTTGGTTTAGGTTTAGGGTTTATTTATTTTAGTTTACATTTAGGTTCATTTTATTTTTGTTTTAGGTTTAGTTTAGGGTCAGTTTAATTTTGGTTTATTTTTTATATTCAAGTTTTATTTAATTTTATTCATTTAAATTTTATTTTGGTTTAGTTTTATTTTATTTATGTTTTATTTTTAGTTTAGTTTAGGTTTTATTTATTTTATTTTGGTTTAGTTTTTATTTTTTTTATTTTAGGTATAGGCTTTAGGGTTTAGGGTTTAGGGTTTAAGGGCTTTAGGGTCAGATTTGGGGGTGTGGGTTTAGGGTTTAGGCTTTAGGGTTTATTATTTTAGGATTTATGGTTTAGGGTTAATAGGAGGGGTATTTAGGGAAGGTTTTTATTTTAGTTTATTTTTTTGGTTTAGTTTATGTTTATTTTTTAGTTTAATTTTATTTTATCTTTAGGTTTAGGATTTTTTTTTATTTTAGGTTTGGGTTTGGGTTTTGTTTATAGTTTTAGGCTTAGTTTTAGTTTTTTTTTAGGTTTATTTTTAGGTTTTATTTTTAGTTTAATTTAGTTTATTTTAGTTTATTTTATTTCATTTAGTTTAGGTTTAGGTTTAGGATTAGTTTATTTTATGATTAGGTTTACTTTTTATTTATTTTTGCTTAGTTAATTTTAGTTTAGTTTCAGGTTTATTTTATTTTGTTTATTTTATTTTTATTCCATGTTTAGTTTTTTTTTAGTTTTGGGTTTAGGTTTTATTTTTAGGTTTAGGTTTTATTAAGTTTTTATTTTATTTGAGTTTAAGTTTATTTTATTTTTATTTTATGTTTAGTTTTTATTTTATATAGGTTTTTTATTCTTAGGTTGAGTTTATTTTTTAGTTTAGTTTAGGTTTTTATTTATTTTATTTTAGTTTATTTTTATTATTTTATTTTATTTTATTTTTAGGTTTTAAGTTTAGTTTAGGTTTTATTTTATTTTATTATTATATTTTATTTATTTTAGGTTTTGTTGTGTATTTTATTTTTAGGTTCTATTTAGTTTAGGCTTAGGTTTTTAGGTTTTAGGTTTAGGCTCAGGTTTTTCTGTGATTTAGGGTTTAGGGTTTATGGTTTAGGGTTTGTTTAGTGTTTAGTGTTTAGGCTTTAAGGTTTAGGGTTTTATAGTTTAGGGTTTAGGGTTTTAGGGCTTAGGGTTTGGGGTTTTTAGTTTAAGTTTAGTTTATTTTAGCTTTAGGTTTAGGTTTTATTTATTTTAGTTTAGTTTATTTTAGTTTAAGTTTAGGCTGATTTTATTTTGTTTATTTTAGGTTAAGATTTTTTTTAGTTTAGGGTTTAAGTTTTATTTATTATTTATTTTAGGTTTTATTTTTAGGTTTATTTTCTAGGTTTAGATTTTTATTTAGTTTTTATTTTATTTTATTTTAGATTTATTTTATTTTTATTTTACATTTAGGCTTTTACTTGGTTTTTATTTTCAAGTTTATTTTATTTTTTAGTTTAGTTTAGGTTTTTATTTATTTTATTTTTATTTAGAATTTATTTTTTATTTTATTTTATTTTTAGGTTTAGGTATAAGTTTTGGTTTAGGTTTTTTTAGGTTTTTATTTTTTTATTTTTTTATTTTTTAGGTTTAGGTATTTTTATTTATTTTATTTTTTGGTTTTATTTATTTTAGGTTTTTTTATTTGGAAACCCCATATAGGGGGAATTTTATTGCCACAAAAAGAGGGTTATAAGGTCCTTAACAGGGGATAAACTCCACAACTACTGCTCAAAGAGCTACAATCAGCCTAGAAAATAAATCCCCTATCTAAGTACAACCAAAAGCAAAATAAAAGAGTAAAGGAAAGCAAAAGATACAAATTGATTGACATAGATAAGCCAATGAATAGATCTGGGCGAAAGCTCTTCAGGATGAGGGAATGCATCACACTAGGGATCAAACCTGCAAGAGAACAAGAGAAATGCATCTGCAAAATTATAGAAAGATAGAAATTAGAGCAGTTAAAGTAATACAGCCAAAATGAAAATTGAAAATAGCATAAACACAGAAAGATTATAAAGAAGTGTGTGAGAGAAGGCTCAGGCTCAATCACACCAAATTGGGGCAGATGCAAATATGAACATCCAAACTTCAACGGAAGGGTTATGTCACAAGAGCTACTACCAAACCAAAAAGGAGTGAAATCATCACAACCATCATAGCCGACAAACCTGTGGGAAGATAGCAACCATTTGTTGAAGTTCTTTTGAGCCTTAGTACCTGCAAACCTAAACAAAGCCAAAAACATAATAGAAAAGGATACAGCAAAGAGAAAAATGGGAAAGGGGATCCCATGTAAAATAAATATCATCAATATAGTCACCATGGCATGAGAATCCCTACACATATGAAAATGAACCATCTTTGCCAGATTCACCTTATTTTTTACCAGAGCCAAGAGTTTAATTAGGCCAGCATGAAAACCCACCACAGGAAAACAATAAAAAAGGCCAGGCAGAGAAAGAAGCAATACACAGCCAGTTTAAAAGCCTGCTGAAATCCAGCAAGGAAAATCAAATAGCATGTAATTAAATCCATCCTAAACATATGGGACATATATGAAACTTATAGTCCTAGTATATAGCCCAGGAATATAGCCCAGAAAAGGTACCCAATTAGAATAAGCATTGCAGATGTTATCAACCCCCTTGTCAATAATCATTGCAGAAGTTAATAACCAGCAAGTGTAAAGCAAGATAGCATAACCCAAACCCAAACATGAAATGCAAAAGTCTAACAGAGCTAAGATGGGAATGCAGCAGCAGATTAGATGGACCAGAAGCCATAGGTAATAAGCTGCTCCCCACCACAAATAATTCCAAATAAGGACAATCAGAGAGACAATCCCAGTAGCAGCTTGCTGGGCATAAAACCTGATAATCCAGTTTAGCCAACATCCAAGATAGCAAATAATAGCAAGCTGGCCATAAAACCACCCATTCAGAATACACAGTGCATAAGATAATATCCAAGTAGGTAATAGCATAATCACAGTGATCTGTACAAGTCTAACTGAAATAGGATGAAAAAAATAGTAGCAGATTAAAAAAACCACAAACATTAGGTAATCAGCTGCAACCCAGTTGGAAATAGCAAAATAATTAGAAAAATAACTACCAACAAACAACCAATAACCTCAAAGGTATCCTGCTAGACATAATACCCGAAAATCCAACCGCCAATAATTAAAACAGCAACACAATTATTGCACCCACCATAAGATAAGCTAGTAAAAAAGAGAGGTACAACATAGATACAAAAGGGGTTCAAAAGAGAGCCATCATTGAAATCCTTCAAAATAAAGAAGAGCAGGCTTGTAGCTAAACCAACATCCTTAGTAAAAGCAGATTGGAAAGACATCATTAAGTAAGTCCAATCCTATAAAGAGATAATAATAATAACAAGGGTATTGCAGTTTCTCTCCTTACAGGTTGGGAAGGTGAGGTTAGCAAAAGCAATCAGAAAAATAGCCCCAAAAGTAGCCTGCTGGACATGAGAGACAACCTCAGTAGTAGCTTGCTTGGCATAAAACTCGATAATTCAGATCAGCCAACAACCAAGATAGCAAATAACAGCAAGCTGGCCATAAAACCACACATTTAGAATAGACAGTGCATAAGTTAATTTCCAAGTAGGTAATAGCATCATCACAGTGATCCGGACAAGTCTAACTGAATCAAGATGGAAAAAATAATAGCAGTTTAGATAGACCACAAACATGTGGTGATTAGTTGCAGCCCAGTTGCAAACAGCAAAAGCAATCAGAAAAACAAAAGCCAACAAACAGCCAACAACCTCAGAAGTAGCCTGCTGGGCATAAGATTCGAAAATCCAACAACCAACAATTAAAATAGTAATACAATTATTGCACCCACCATAAGATAAGATAATAAAAAATAGTGGTACAACATAGACACAAAAGGGCTTCAAAAGGGAGCCATCATTGATATCCTTCAAGACAAAGGAGAGCAGGCTTGCAGTTAAAATAACATCCTTAATAAATAAGTAAGTCCAATCCTACAAAGAGACAATAATAATAACAACAAGGGTATGGAAATTTCTCTCCTTACAGGTTGGTAAGGTGAGGTTAGCAAAAGCAATCAGAAAAATAGCCCCAAAAGTAGCCTGCTAAACATAAGACCTGAAAATCCAATAACCAACAATTAAAATAATAAAACATTTATTGCACTCACCATAAGATAATCCAGTAAAAAATAGTGGTACAACATAGAGTCTAAAGTAGTTCAAAGGAAATCCATCTTTGAAATCCTTCAAGACACAGAAAAGCACCGAGCTAATCCCACAAAGATCAAGAAAATAGGTGGAAGAAAATTAAGAAGTAATTTAATCCCGCAAAGAAGAAGTTATAGTAGCAAGGTTATTGCGCTTTCTCCACATGTTGTGGAGGTGAGGTTAGGGAGCATAAGAGGGGCCACATCCATAATAAAAGGAGAAAAATAGATAAATTAGGGTCATCATGAAGATACAAAAAATATATCAATTAAACATTGATACAGCAAAGTCATGAGCCCCAAAATATAGATAAATTAGGTTTATAATATAGCTATAAATTAGGTTTTATTTATTTTAGGTTTAGGTTTTTAGGGTTTAGGGTTTAGGGTTTAGGGTTTGGGTTTTAGAATTTAGGGTTTAGGGTGGTAGGGTTTAGGGTTTAGGATTTAGGGCTTAGGGTTTAAGGTTTTGGGTTTTTAGGTTTAGGGTTTAGGGTTTAGGGTTTAGGGTTTTATGGTTTAGGTCTTGGGGTTTAGGGTTTAAGTTTTATGGATAGTTTTAGGGTTTAGGGTTTTTTAGGATTTTTGATTTAGTGTTTAAGGTTTGGGGTTTAAGATTTAGTGCTTAGGATTTAGGGTCTAGTGTTTAGGGTTTTTTTAAAAAAAATTAAATAAACTGGTAGGTTTAAGTTTATTTAGTTTATTTTTTATTTTTTTAGTTTTTTTTATTTTTTATTTTTATTTAGTTTAGTTTATTTGTTTTAGGTATATTTAATTTAGTTTAGACTTTTTATTTTAGTTTATTTTTTAAATTTATGTTTAGGTTTAGATTTATTTTTAGTTGAGTTTTGTTTTTATTTTATTTTTTAGGTTTAGGTTTTATTTTATATTTTATATTTAGGTTTAGGTTTTTATTTTAGGCTTATTTTAAAGTTTTGATTTTTTTAGTTTAGGTTTAAGTCTATTTTTAGTTTATTTTATTTCATTTAGTTTAGGTTTAGGTTTAGGTTTAGGTTTACGTTTTATTTATTTATTTTTAGTTTATTTTAGTTTAGGTTTAGGTTTATTTTATTTCATTTATTTTATTTTTATTTTAGGTTTAGGTTTTTTTTTAGTTTAGGGTTTATTTTTATTTTTTATTTAATTTTTAATTTTAATTTTTGGTTTATATTTTAGGTTTTGGATTTTATTTAGTATTTATTTTATTTTATTTTAACTTTAATTTATTTTTATTTTATGTTTAGTTTTTATTTTATTTAAATTTTTTATTCTTAGGTTGATTTTATTTTTTAGTTTTAGGTTTTTTTCATTTTAGTTTAGTTTATTTTTATTAGTTTATTTTATTTTATTTTTAGGTTTAGGTTTAGGTTTTTATTTTATTTTATTATTTTATTTTATTTAGGTTTAGGTTTTGTTATATATTTTATTTTTAGGTTTTATTTAGTTTAGGTTTAGGTTTCTAGGTTTTTAGGGTTTAGGATTTAAGGTTTAGGGGTTTGGGGTTTAGAGTTTAAGGTTTAGGGATTTAGGGTTTAGGGTTTTAGGGTTTATGGTTTAGGGTTATGGTTTATTATTTAGGGTATAAGGTTTAACATTTAGTCTTTATGGTTTTGGGTTTTTATGGTTTAGGGTTTAGGGTTAGCTTAGCATTCATGGTTTTTTTAATTAAGTAAACTAGTAGGTTTATGTTTATTTATTTTATTTTATTTTATTTTTTATTTTTATTTATGTTTATTTTTAAATTTATTTTGTTTTATTTATTTATTTTAGGATTATTTATTTTTATTTTTATGTTTTATTTTTTTATTTTTACATTTAGGATTAGGTTTCTATTTTATTTTCTTAGGTTTAGGTTTTCGGTTTTTATTTTTTAGTTTATGTTTAGGTTTATTTTTTGTTTATTTTATTTTATTTAGGTTTTTTATTCGTAGGTTTTTTTTAATTTTTAGTTTCATTTAGATTTTTATTTCTTTTATTTTAGTTTATTTTTAGTTTTAAATTTTATTTTATTTTAGGTTTAGATTTTAGTTTAAATTTTATTTTATTTTATTATTTTATTTTATTTAGGTTGAGGTTTTAGTTTTATTTAGTTTAGGTTTATTTTTTAGGATTTGGTTTTAGCGTTTAAGGTTTCAGATTTAGGGTTTAAGATTTTTAGTGTTTAGGGTTTAGGGTTTAAGGTTTAGGGTTGTGGGTTTGGGTTGTAGGTTTAGGGTTTATGGTTTAAGGTTAGTTTAAGGGATTACAATTTATGGTTTAGGGTTTAAGATTTGGTATTTAGGGTTTGTTTTCTTAAAAAAAAGTGAAGTAAACCGTTAGGTTTAGGTTTATTTAGGTTATTATGTTTATTTTATATTTTTATTTAGGTTTATTTTTTATTTTTAGTTATTTTAGTTTATTTATTTAATGTTTATTTATTTTAGTTTATGTTTTTTGTTTTAGTTTATTTTTTAGGTTTAGGTTTAAGTTTATGTTTAATTTTTAGTTTATTTTTTAGGTTAGGTTTTATTTTTTTTATTATATGTTTAGGTTTAAGTTTTTATTTATTTTTTTTAGTTTTAGGTTTTAGGTTTTTATTTTAGGTTTATTTTTAGGTTTTAATTTTTAGTTTATGTTTAGTTTTATTTTTAATTTAATTTATTTCATTTAGTTTAGGTTTAGTTTATTTTAGGTTTAGGTTTTATTTATTTTTGTTTAGTTTATTTTAGTTTAGGTTTATTTTATTTTGTATATTTTATTTTTATTTTAAGTTTAGGTTTTTTTAGTTTAGGATTTAGGGTTTATGCTTTATTTATTTTTAGGTTTATTTTTTAGGTTTAGGTTTTTATTTAGTTTTTATTTTATTTCATTTAAAGTTTATTTTATTTTTATTTTATGTTTAGTTTTATTTTATTTAAGTTTTTTATTTTTAGGTTGATTTTATTTTTTTAATTTAGTTTAGGTTTTTATTTATTTTATTTTAGTTTTTTTATAAATTTATTTTATTTTATTTTTAGGTTTAGGTTTAGGTTTTAATTTAGGTTTTAATTTTATTTTATTTTTTTATTTTATTTAGATTTAGGTCTTATTATATATTTTATGTTTAGGTTTTATTTAGTTTATGTTTAGGTTCTTAGGTTTTTAGGGTTTAGGGTTTAGGGATTTAGGGTTTAGTGTTTTGACTTTAGGGTTTAGGGTTTTTATGGTTTAGGGTTTTTATGGTTTAGGGTTTAAGGTTTCGGGTTAGCTTAAGGTTTAGGGATTTTTTTAATTAAGTAAACTAGTTGGTTTAGGTTTATTTAGTTTATTTTTTATTTATTTTATTATATTTTATTTATTATTTTATTTTGTTTATTTTTATTTTTTTTAGTTTTGTTTATTTATTTTGGTTTATTTATTTTAGTTAATGTTTTCTATTTTAATTTATTTTTTGGATTTAAGTTTATTTTTTAGTTGAGTTTTATTTTTTGTTTTTTATTTTTTGTTTAGGTTTTATTTTTTATTTTTAGGTTTAGATTTAGTTTTTTATTTTACTTTTTTAGGTTTAGGTTTAGGTTTTTATTTTAAGTTTATTTTTAGGTTTTTTTTTTTAGGTTTAAGTTTATTTTTAGTTTATTTTATTATATTTAGTTTAGGGTTTAGGTTTAGTTTATTTTAGGCTTAGGTTTAGGTTTAATTTATTTTAGTTTAGGTTTAGGTTTATTTTATTTTCTTTATTTTATTTTTATTTTAGGTTTAGTTTTTTTTTGTTTAGGGTTTAGGTTTTGTTTCTTATTTATTTTTAAGTTTTATTTTTAGGTTTATTTTTTAAGTTTAGGTTTTTAATTAGTTTTTATTTTATTTTATTTTAAGTTTATTTTATTTTTATTTTATGTTTAATTTTTGTTTTATTTAGGTTTTCTATTATTAGGTTTATTTTACTTTTTTGTTTAGTTTATGTTTTAAATAATTTATTTTAGTAAATTTTTATCAGTTTATTTTATTTTATTTTTATGTTTTGGTTTAGGTTTTAGTTTTGATTTTTATTTTATTTTTTATTTTTTATTTCATTTAGGTTCATGTTTTTTTTCTTTATTTTGTTTTTAAGTTATATTTAGTTTAGGTTTTGGTTTTTAGGTTTTCATGGTTTAGTGTTAAGGGTTTAGGGTTTTGTGTTTATGCTTTAGGGTTTAGGGTTTTAGGATTAATGTTAGCTTAGGTTAGGTTTAGGGTTTAGGGTTTAAAGCCCAGTGGGCTAGTTTTTAGTGTTTAAGAGGTGGTTTAGGGAAAGTTTAGAGTTTATTTAGGGTTTAGTTTATGGTTTTGGTTTTGGGTTTAGGTTTGGGTGGTGGTAGTTTATGATTTATGGTTTTGGTTTTAGGGTTAGGGAGAGTTTAGAAGTAGGGAGGTGGGTAGGTTTGGGTTTGGGGGAGGGTTTAGGGTTTAGAGTTTGGGGTTTAAGGTTAGTTTTAGTATTTAGGGTTTAGGGTTAGGGTTTTGTTTGTTATTTTGATTTTGATTTTTTTCAATTTTTTTAAATTAAGTAAAATGGAAGGATTAGGTTTATTTTATTTTTATTTTTATTTTATTTTTTATTTTGATTTAGGTTTATTTATTTAAGTTTAGGTTTTTTATTTTAGTTTATTTTTTAGTTTTAGGTTTAGGTTTAGGTTTATTTTTTAGTTTATTTTTATTTTTATTTTATTTTTTTAGGTTTTGGTTTTATTTTTTATTTTTAGGTTTAAGTTTAGTTTTTATTTTATTTTTTTAGGTTTAGGTTTTACGTTTTCATTTTTGGTTTATTTTTATGTTTTATTTTTTATTTAGGTTTATGTTAATTTTTAGTTTATTTTATTTAGTTTAGGGTTTAGGTTTAGTTTATTTTAGGTTGAGGTTTAGGTTTTATTTATTTTAGTTTAAGTTTAGGTTTATTTTATTTTCATTATATATTTTTATTTTAGGTTTAGTTTTTTTTTTAGTTTTAGGTTTAGGTTTTAGTTTTTATTTATTTTTAAGTTTTATTTTTAGGTTTATTTTTTATGTTTAGGTTTTTATTTAGTTACATTCAGCGGTGAAGATTTACTCCTCTAGAAAGGCAACTACCTCTTTACATTATAATGGATGTTGGTAGATATATCTAGTGTTCTTGACCGTGTATAAGTCAACATTATGAGCCTAAGAACCCTTGCTTACTTAGGGATCGATATCTCTGAACTCCAAAAAGAAAAGATGATGTTGAGAGGATTCAATAAACAAGGCGAGAGACCCTTGTGGTGTTTATTTTTGGGTATATGGGGAGGGGGGGAGACACCACGCAGATCATAAGGGGGGTGGGGTACTTTTTTAGGAGATCGGGTACAATATTGAGGTATGATGTTCTATCTCGAAAGATAGAGGTATCACCCTACAATGGACCTAATCGCATAATAATAACTCCTAAGGTATATTGGGTCTTCGAATGTATGCGAGATTTTTCCCCTACTTTTACCTGGATGAATAAAGTATGGTTTATATTAAACCATATTCTTAAGTTCCCAATGGAGGTAAGCCTCCATAGTTAATTACATCTTTAGAAATGAAATTTTCTAATAATATTATCGTTTAAAGTAGATAATTATTATCTCCAAAGATTTCATGATTAGACTATCAAAGGATTTGTTGTATTTTGAAAATCAATTAGGAAAGTTCAAGGAGAAGACTTATTTTTGGAATCTAAATGAAATAAGTAGGAAATGCTCATGATACTAGGAAGCTTAGTGACCATTCCAATCTATCCTATGGTTGGCCTTTATAATTTTGAAGTTGAGGAGATTTATATGTTTTGAGTTGAAATTTAAATAGATTACTAAGGCTTATAATCCACTAACACAAAGTTGTGGGAATGCCTAAGAGTTGAGAATATATGCTTGTAGCCCGAAGGTAATAGCTACCTCGGATCCTAAATCTTGGGAGCTTTAGTACGAGCTAAAGCATGACCTAAATCTAAGAGACAGGTAGACGTAAGAGTTTACCTCCACAAGAGAGAATATAATGTTCGACTTCCGTACTTATAACCACCTGGAGTGGCCGCCAGCTAACTCCTCCTATGATTTTAAAATCATGTAGTCCGGTCTTATGAATTGCAATATAGCTAGGGTAGTTATTTAATTAGAAAGAGACAAAAGTATTAAACATACTCCCTAAGAGACTAGAGTATGAGTGGTATGAGCATATGACTTAATCTATAGATTCAAAATCTTTTTAAATTTTATTTCATTTTACACCCATTATTTTGACAGAGGCTTTAGGATTTCTTATGCCTAAATGCATGATGAAATAGGTTATAGGTCAAATCAGCTAGAAGAAGGTGTTCTCCACCAGATCGGATGCTCTCACAGGTCAAGCATTCCTTTATCGTGCAAGGATGTAAATTCTTTATGCTCAAGAGAGAAAGAATATGCATGCTTGATGTGAAACATACAACCATATAGCTAAGGGGTTGCTAAATCTTTTAATTATTTTATTTATGTCTTAGGCTTTATGACTTGGTTATGAGTTGTTTAAAATTTAGTTATGAGTGCTTAGTTGGGTAGAAAATTTATTTTTATCCTAAGAGCCAAATCGTATCCATGCCACACATTAAAGCATCAATCATTTAAGAAACTGTGAAAGGCATGCCTTCCTAATGCATGATGTAAACATAACATCAAATAATTCTATAAACTATCATAAAAGAATAAATTGTCAGTGCGGTCGGGTACCGCCATACAACCTGAAGAGATAAAAGATGGGTAGCTGAGCTTTACCTTTATACAACCTGGAATATGAAAGAATAATTAAAATTGTATTAAATGCTATGGGGGTCTTATTTCATCATATCTCCATTTTTAATTTGGTTCCTTCTTTGATTTGGATGATGCTTGCTTCAAAGGGTTCACAGGGCACCCTAGGACAAAGCCTTCTTGCCATTTGAGAAAATAAATTGTTTTTGGATTTATTTGGATTAAGATTTGGCTAGGTCTTGGGATATGCCATATGACTTAGGAAAGGTTTCAAGTTTGGATTTGATCATGGGCTTCAATCATTTGGTTTTGGAATTTGGGTTTGGATTTGGATTTTAATTTGATCTTTAAATTGAACTTGAGGTTTGGTTTTAGAAGGTGGACATGGATTGGATTTAGGTTGTAAGGTAGGTGGATTATCCTAATCCCTAAGGCATAACCTAATTCTATGGTTAGCTTTTCTAAGTCTTTAGGCTTAGGTTAAATGTTTTCCTAATTTTTAGAAGTGTCTTATGACTAAGGAAGTCTTAGTGTCTAGAAGACGTTTAAGTCTAAGATGGGAAGATTGAATCTGCACTCTAAAAGTGAGGTCAATAGGCCTTAGGCTCTATAGTGTTGCCCTTTGAGATAGATTATTGGAAGATCGAAACCAAGTTTCATATTATAGACTCAGATACATCTTTCAACACTTTGCTAGGGAGACCATGGATAAATGAGAACAACATAGTTCCATCCTCTATATATCAGTGAATAAAGTTTGTGAGAGATGGGATCATCTACGGTGTTAAAGGAGATCTCAAGCCATTTACAGTTCACGAGGTCGGCATATATGATGATGTGGCTTACTACCTCCTTCAAAATCAACAAGTCTATTCTCTCAAACTTGTCCAAAGTTTAAAAATAAAAGAAAAAGAAAAATAAAAAGAAAGAGAAAAAATAGAATAAAATAGAAAATGAAAAAGAAAATAAAAGGGAGTGGAAATAGATTTGGAGGAGGAAGTCGAGCCTAACATTAGATTCCACCCAGTTCATTACTACATTGAACATATGGGTAGGATGACCACCTCCAAGCGAGGAAGAGGCATTCAAAAGGCGTCTAGGGGTGGAAAACCTTTTTATTGGCCACCCAATGAAAGATATGTCCCAACTACCAGGAATACACCCGCTATCCATATAGACTTCGAACCTAGTTCATAAAATGAGTCTTATATGGTTAGCACACTACCCAACTCTTCTCAACAATAGATTCCCTTGAAGGTGACACTTGAGCTATATAGTGATGAAGATTGGGCTCCAAAGCACAGCATAAGTGTATCCAAGTCTAACCCCTGCTGAGGCTAATTTTCCACCCATTGAGAAGCATTTCCTAGCTTTAATCTTTGCATACCAAAATCTACAGCACTACATGCTTCTTCATAAGGTGAACTTAATCTCTAGGATCACTCCACTATAGTATCTCATGACATGGCCGATGTTATCCGGACAGTTAGCATGACGGAGCATCATCCTCTTGTAGTTTGACATTACCTTCATACCCCTCCGTGTTGTGAAAGGATAACCATTAGCGGATTTATTAGTAGCACACCCACTTATTGCTGACTCTCCGCTTTATAGTGATCTCCCAGATGAAAAAATCATGAACTAAGGGGATACTAGCATTCACCACTAGGAGATGTAGTATGATCATGCAACTTCCTCTCAAAGAGGAGAAGAACTATAATCTACTCTTCCAAAAAAGGTAGGGTTAGGAATAGTCCTCTTAACTCTGGACCATGATGTGATAAGATTCTCTTGTCATCTGTCCAATCCTTGCACCAACAATGAAGCCGAATATGAGGCTCTGATTGCCAGTCTGGAGTTAGCCATTACTCTAAGCATCCAGAACATCAACATCTTCGAGGATTTTCAGCTAGTTATCAACCAAATCGTTGGTCATATAAGGTTATAAAGCCCAAGCTCCATCACTACCATAAGTACACAATGGAGTTGGTTGCCTAAATCCCAAAGGTTACCATTTATAAGATTCCTCGAGGAGAGAACATCATAGCGTATGCCTTAGCCAAGCTTGCCAAGGAGTTGGCATGTCCGGAGGATGTGTCCATATCAATGAAGGTCCAAAATAGATAAGTCTTATCCCTTATTGATACTAAACTCATCAAAAAGTACTCTCTTGAATGAGAGCATGCCATTCCCAAGAAGGATGAGGAATTAGACTAGAAGAAACCATTCATGGATTACCTAAATAAATCCAAACAATCTCAAGAGAAGTCCCAAGCCCATCAGATTAAGAAGAGAGCACTTTCCTATGCTCTTATGGATGGTGTCTTATGCTGGTGGTCTTTCGATCATATATGGTTACATTATTTAGACAAGAAAGAAGCTCGTAAGATCAAGATCGAGGTATACTAAGGATTATGTGGAGCCAACCAATCTGATTTAAACATGAAAGCTAAGATTAAGAGACTAGGATACAACTCACTGTCGATGATCAAAGATTGCATGGATATGGTTAGGCGATGCCACTAGTGTCAAAAACATTGTGTGATCCTACACCAACCACCCAACACTATACATCCTACATTGGCATCATGGCCATTTGAGTATTGGGGTACCGACATAGTGGGTCTGAATGATTCTCCTTCTTCCTAGGGTCATCAGTTCATCTTAGCTGCTACTGACTACTTTTCCAAATGGATGAAGGTGATTCTGCTCAGAGAGGTCATAGCTCAGCATGTGCTCCAGTTTTCTAGAAATCATATCATATATAGGTTCAGAGTGCCTCGATGAATTATATCTAATAATGGTACTACATTCAAGAGCCCCTAGATAAACAGCATTCCTCAGAGACATAATATAGATTGGAGATATTCTACCATCAACTACCCGAGGGCAAACGGCTTAGTAAAAATATTCAACAAAACTCTCATCCAAATACTGACGAAGACACTCGATAATAATAAGTGGTAATGTCATGAGCAGTTAGTTGAAGCTTTATGGGCATATCGCACCATATATAGAACTCCAACTCAGTCTACTCCTTTCTCTTTAGTGTATGGGTCTAAAACTATTCTACCATTAGAAGTCTAACTCCCATCACTAAGGATAGCTATGGGTAGCAAGATCACAATAGAGCAGAACACCAAGTTACGGTTAGAAGAGCTTGAAGGTTTAGAGGAGAGATGCATGTGGGCATGCCAAAACCTCGAGTTGTACAAAGCTAAAATGATTCAAGCTCACAACAAGTTGATCTTTCATAGTGCTTTTCAAATAGGGGAGCTTATTTTAGTTCTAAGGAGACCAATTGTCGCCCATCATAAGATGGGAGACATGTTTGCACACCGAGGGTCACCTTAGGTTGGTTAGTTCTCACTATGCTGATGGATACACCATTCATGCTGACGAATACACCTTAGGTTGGTTGGTTCTTGCACCTTAGGATACACCACTCATGGTAGATGTAAGTCTGCTACACTTTCTCCTTGAGTTGGCCACCATACACCTATAAGCTTTCTTTTTCATGGCTCATGATAACACCCCTAATAGCATCTCCCCTGTGTGCACTATATTTGGATCACATCCTTTGCGACCCCATTTAGACACTACCCGAGTTATTATCAAATTGGGTAGTTCCCCTATCCTAGTAACCACCCTTATGATTGGATAATCTTTCCTGTGGATGTGCAGATTCCCCCTTGGTCTAGTAAATTAGAGATAGGTTAAGGTTGGCATAGCCCCTTCTCATCCTCCCTGCACTAAGGTCCATGCAAAGATATAAACAAAATTTATATTCACTTATGGATTAGGAGGACACCCTTAGGGATACTTTTTCCCAAGCATCCTATCTTTAGGGCGGTGTCAGCAAAACTCCCTATAAGAGTCGCCTAACTACTCTTAATTTGATATAAGTCCGTAGCAGCATTCACTCAATGGTTGCCCCTAAGTCGGGTTTGATTTATTGTGATACCAACAGGTCACTGATTGTTCCCTATTTTAGAAGATGTAAGTCTATTATGCCTTCTTCCTAGCACAATCATTGCACATCGAAAGGAAACCCTTTAGGTTGGCTTAGACTATCCCTTTGGATTTGTAAATCTAAGATAGGATAAGTCTGATATAGGCCCTTCTTAGTGGGTCCATCGCACACCAACATGGTCCATAAATTAATTCTTCAAATTTGATTGAAATCACATCCCCAATAGATATGCCCTCAATTCAAAATCAAACTAAACTAAATAAGCCATATCAAATCACATGCAATTAAAATAAAATTAATCTTGCTTACTTTTGAGTTGACATAAGTCTCTAGTGGTATTCACTCAGTAGTTTCCCTAGGTCAAGTTCGATTTGTTGTGCATCCAATAGGTCACCCCATTGGTTATTCCTCACTTTAGAAGATGTAAGCCTGCTATGCCTTCTTCCTAGCATAGCCATTGCACATTGAAAGGCAACCCATTAAATTGGCTAGCTCTACCCCGCAGCCGATAGACTATCCCTTTTGATTTGTAAACCTAAAGTAGGTCAAGGCTGATAGCCCCTTCTCAGTGGGTTCATCTCACACTGATAGGGTCCATACATTAACTCAAATTAAATTAAACACAATCTAATTTTTCGTAAAGGTGCCCCAAATCTTATGTAAATAAGTCAAGCAAATAAATCAAACTCAAAACTAACCTCTATAAAGCCAAATTAAACCAACTCCCTTGGTATAGTGTATCAAAGAAATCCAACCAAACTCTTATTCCTAGCAATTACATCCCCAAACAATTCTGAAATCAAACTCAAATCCCAATCCTCAGAGCACACTTGCTTCTAGTGGAAGGTTCATATACCCTCCTGGAATCGAGGCCATATCTCTAGCAGATATGCCTCCACATCAATTAAAACAAAATAAATTAAAGTCAATTCGATCTTAATCCCCAATGGATTATATATTCTTATCCCCAATAGATCTTCATTCCATAAATCATATAATCAAATCAAATTCAAACCTTATCAAATTTTCTTCTTCTATACCCTCAACATAGACCCCTCACATGTCATGTCCAATGCTTGTGTGATCCCCTAGGGAATCTTCCTCAATGTCCTTGACATGGAATTCTCATAAAATCTTATTTCTTTTCTTATGCACACCTTTAATACTTTAACCAAAAGTCTAACAATGTATTCATTCAAATTACATTATCTTAACATTGATATTAAAATTTTATGATTTGTATGGAGCAAGCTCAAACTAACTATACAATATCATGTTAAACATAATATAATGTTAATTAACACACTATATTATATTATAATATATGATGTCATATTATAATTTATTATAATATAATATATTGTCTAACATTACACCTCATTAAAATCACTTAAAAGAAACAAATAAAAAAATTTCTCAAAATATGAATTATGTTCATTTTGGAAGTAAAATTGTTATTTTTCTATTAGAAATGGTACAAACTATTGGTGTGTGCCATGAATTTATTAAATTCTTCCATCTCAACCTTCAAATTAACATTTTTGAGTTTTGACCCAATGTATTATAACAAATGTAAAATGTACTAAAATATACAATAACATTTAGTAACACACCACCACATTCATATATATGTGAAGTTATATTGTTATGTACATTATATTTTAATATGCTTTCATATAATATATTATCTTACATCTCACTGAATCACTTTAAGCAAAAAATTTATAAAATTTGGTTGAAAAATGAACTTTAATTTTGGATGTAAAATTCCATTCTTTTGATTAAATGACACACCATAGCACACCCCAAATGATGTTCCTTAAAGCTTACCTTAAAAGCCAAATCCCATCATCTCAACCAATAAATTAGTATTTTTTTTTGAATTATACTAGTACAAACTCTACTACATCATACTATAACAAACTAAAATATGCTAAATAATAAGTAGTAATACACAATAATATGCTATAATGCATGATGCTTCACTATGTTATGGCATCCAATATTATAATACACTATAACATATTATATTATATTATATTACATATTACATCACAAGGGATTGGTTAAGATAAAAAATAAAAAAATTAGTCTAAATAATAAACTATATATTTTAGTCGTATCCCTTACATATTTTAAATTGAAAAAATATATTATGATGCCATGCTCCACCTCTTATTCATTTGGCCAAATTCCACCATTTTAAAGTCTAAATCAATATTTTTATAAATAATGCTAGTGTCAGCTTGACTGCATGATTATAAAATACAAAAAGAAATTAAAATGCATAGAATAATATATTATGATATATGATGTTATACTACGCTACAACATATAATATTTATTTAGAATATAAAATCTTACTTTTGAGAGTACAAGTGGCATAACACACCTTTACTACTACAACCGAATTCCCACTTCAAATTTAACAAATTTCATCATCTGATTTTTTAAATCAATATTTTTATGATTTATATTAATATAGACTATAGGGCACAATACCATAATATACTAAAACATTTCAAAACATCCTATACCATCCAAAAACAAATCACTACGTGCTTAAATATACGATGCTACATTATACTATAATACATTGTATTATAATATGATTTAGGGTTAGGGTTTAGAGTATTCAAATCTCTAATAGTCAAGGGAAATTCTCTTGAAGACATTTTCTTTAGCTATCATAACTATGTTAGGATTAGGTCATTCTTTATATCTTGACCTAATAACATCTTTATTCAAAGTTTAGGGTTTAGGGTTTAGGGTTGGGGTTTAGGGCTTAGGGTTTAGTGCTAGTTTAGGGTTTAGGATTTAAGGTTTAGGGTTTAAGATTTAGGGCTTAGGGTTTACAGTTTAGGGTTTAGGGGTGTAGCTTTTATGGTTTTGGGTTTTAAGGTTTAGGGTTTAGGGTTTAGGGTTTAGGGTTTATAATTTAGAGTTTAGGGTCTAGGGCTTAGGGTTTAATGTTTAGGGTTTAGGACTTTTAGGATTTAAGGTTTAGGGTTTTGGGTTTTTCTTTTAGGTTTAGGGTTTAAGTTTTAGTTAAGGGTTTAGGGTTTAATGTTTTTTTTAATAAAGAACAAATTTAGATTCAACATTTCTTCTTTTTGATTTCATTAACAAATTAGCACCCCAAGGTTTCTAAAACATAAGTGATAATGTAGATAAAAAATGAGCACCCATAGAGAAAATCAAAAACCCTAGATAAGTAGAACCATCTTTAATGTAAAATCATAGTTCCATAAGCATTAGATCGGATCGATTGTTCTTCAGTTTCGGTTACATTAGAACCACCCTCACCTCTTGAGTAGTAGGATCTTCCATCATATCCCCGATCTCTCCCTCCAGCACCAGCACAGCTGTAACCTTCATCGCTCCTCCTGCCACCATAAACAGCACTACTCTGACCATCACCTCCATATCCCCAACCACCGCTATGGTAACGACAGCCTCCGCCTTCACCTCCACCGCTAGATATGGACTAAGCCTAGTTGATGGTGATGTTCCAGCCATCAAGGTTCTGCCCATTCTAAGGGTTTAGGATTTAGGAAGTTTAGGTTTAGTTTTGGGTTTAGGGTTTAGGGTTTAGGGTCTAGCATTTAGGGTTGGGGTTTAGGGTTTAGGGTTGTAGGTTTTAGGGTTTATGGTTTAGGGTTTAAGTGTTAGGGTTTAGGGTCTTAGGGTTTAGGTTTACGGTTTTAGGGTTTAGGGTTTTGGGTTTAGGGTTTTAGGCTATTGAGTTTAGGGTTTAGGTTTGTAGGTTTAGGGTTGTAGGTTTATGGCTTAAGGTTTAGGGTTTAGGATTTAGGTTTTAGGGTATTTTTATTAAATTAAATTGTAGGTTTAGGTTTATTTAATTTATTTTTTATTTATTTAAGTTTATTTTACTTTTTATTATTATTTAGGGTTATTTTTTATTTTAATTTAGTTTTCTTTATTTATTTTAGGTTTATTAAATTTAATTTAGGTTTCTTATTTTAGTTTATTTTTTCAGGTTAAGGCTTCTTTTAGTTGAGTTTTTTTTATTTTATTTTTTAGGTTTATGTTATATTTTTTAATTTTAGGTTTAGGTTTAGGTCTTTATTTTAGGTTTTATTTTTAGTTTAGAATTAGTTTTATTTTTAGCTTATTTTATTTTATTTAGTTTAGGTTTGGTTTGGTTTAGTTTATTTTAGGTTTAGCTTTAGATTTTATTTATTTTATTTTAGTTTGTGTTAGCTTAGGTTATGGTTAATTTTATTTTTATTTTAAGTTTAGTTTTTTTTAGTTTAGGGTTTAGCTTTATTTTTTATTTATGTTTAGGTTTACTTTTTATGTTTAGGTTTTCATTTAGTTTTTATTTTATTTTATTTTAGGTTTATTTTATTTTAATTTTACATTTTATTTTTATTTTATTAAGGTTTTTATTCTTTGGTTTATTTTATTTTTAATTTAATTTAGGATTTTCTTTATTTTATTTTAGTTTATTTTTATTTTTTATTTTATTTTATTTTTAGGTTTATGTTTAGGTTTTGGTTTATATTTTTATTTTAATTTTTTATTTTATTTTATTTAGGTTTAAGTTTTTTTACTTATTTTATTTTTAGGTTTTATTTAATTTAGAGTTTAAGGTTTAGATTTTTAGGGTTTAGCATTTTAGGGCTTAGGGTTTAGGGTTTAAAGTTAGGGTTTAAAGTTTAGGGTTTAGTGTTTAGTGTTTAGGCTTTAGGGTTTAGCATTTTTAGGGTTAAGGGTTTAGGGTTTGGGTTTTAGGGTTTAGGGTTTAGGGTCTAGCATTAGGGTTAGGGTTAGGGTTTAGGGTTTTGTATTTAGGGTTAATTGTTAGTTTTGGGTTTAGGGTTTATGGTTTAAGGTTTAAAGTTTTTTTAGGGTTTAGGATTTAAGGCTGTAGATTTAGGGTTTAGGGTTTATGATTAGTTTTAGGGTTTAGTTTTTAGTTTTTTTTAAGAAAAAATTAAGTGAACATATAGGTTTATGTTTATTTAATTTATTTTTTATTAATTTTAGTTTATTTTTTTTAGTTTATTTTTTATTTTAAGGTTTTGATTTAGGTTTATTTTTTAGTTTAGTTTTATTTTTATTTTATTTTTAAGATTTAGATTTTATTTTTTATTTTTAGGTAAAGGTTTAGGTTTTTATTTTTATTTTTTTAGGTTTAGGTTTTATTTTTTATTTTAGGATTATTTTTAGGTTTTATTTTTTTAGTTTAAGTTTATGTTTATTTTTAGTTTATTTTATTTTATTTATGATTTTGCTTTAGGTTTCGATTTAGTTTACTTTAGGATTAGTTTTAGGTTTCATTTATTTTTGTTTAGAAATCAGTTTATTTTATTTTTTACTTTAGGTTTAGATCTATTTTTTAATGGTTTAAGTTTTATTTTTTTATTTACTTTTACATTTTATTTTTAGGTTTCTTTTTTAGGTTTATGTTTTTATTTAGTTTTTATTTTAGTTTATTTTAGGTTTATTTTATTTTATTTAGGTTTTCTTATTTTTTTATTTCGTTTAGGTTTTTATTTATTTTATTTTAATTTAGATTTTATTTTTTATTTTTTTTATATTTTTAGTTTTAGGTTTAGGTTTATGTCAGGTTTAGGTTTTAGTTTAGGTTTTTATTTTATTTTGGTTTTGGTTTTTTTATTTATTTTATTTTTAGGTTTTATTTAGTTTAGGTTTAGGTTTTTAGAATTTTAGGGTTTAGGGTTTAATGTTAGTTGAGGGTTTACGGTTTTGGGTTTTTGGTTTGGTGTTAAAGGTTTAGTGTTTAAGGTTTAGGATTTATGATTTTGGTTTAGGTTTTAGGGTTTATGGTTTTAAAGTTTTGGGTTTAGGGTTTAGGGTTTTGTGGGTTTAGGGTTTAAGGTTTATGGTTTAGGTTTTAGGCCGAGGGTTCAAGTTTTAGTTCAAGGTTTAGGGTTTTGGTCTTTTTTCTTAATAGAGAATAAATTTAGATTGAACATTTCTTCTTTTCGATTTCATCAACCAAGTAACACACTAAGTTTTCTAAGAAACAAGCGATGACATAGATAAAAAATGAGCACGCATAGAGCAAATCAAGAGTCCTTAGATAACTAGAACTATCTCTACTATAAAGACCCAGTTCCATAAACAACTGATCGGATCGACCGTTCTTCAGTTTCTTTAATTCCCATTAGAACCTCCCTGGCCTCTCGATTAGTGGGATCGACCATCATATCCCCGTTCTCTCCCTCCGCCACCACCATAGTTGTAACCTTCATCACTCCTCCCACCTCCATAACCACCACTACTCCGACCACTACCTCCATACCCACCAGCACCTCCTGATCCCCCACAACCACTATGATAACCACCACCTCCGCCTTCGCCTCCACCACCAGATCTAGATTAAGCCTGGTTGATGATGATGTTCCTGTCGTTAAGGTTCTGCACATTCTTACGATTTAGGTTTATTACCTTTTAGGGTTAAGGTTTATTTTTTCATTTATTTAGTTACTTTAGGTTTAGCTTTAAGGTTTATGGTTTATGGTTTAGGGTTTATGGTTAGGGTTTAAGGTTTAAGGTTAAAGGTTTAGGGTGTAGGTTTTAGGGTTTAGGGTTTAGGGTTTAGGGTTTATGCTTTTAGGGTTTAGGGACTACGATTAGGGTTTCACGTTTAGTGTATATGATTCAGGTTTTAGGGTTTAGGGTCTTTTAGGGTTTAGTGTTTAGGGTTGTAGGTTTAGGGTTAGTTTTTAGGTTTGGGGTTTAGGGATTAAGGTTTAGGGTTTTTTTTTTAAAAAAATTTAAGTAAACCAATAGGTTTATTTAGTTTATTTTATTTATTTTTTATTTTTATTTAGTTTAGTGTATTTACTTTAAGTTTATTTATTTTAGTTTTGGTTTCTTATTTTAGTTTATTTTTAGTTTCAGGTTTATTTTTTAGTTGATTTTTCCTTTTATTTTTTTAGGATCAGGGTTTACTTTTATTTTTAGGTTTAGGTTTAGGTTTTCATTTTATTTTTTTTAGGTTGAGGTTTTATATTTTTATTTTAGGTTAATTCTTATGTTTTATTTTTTTAGTTTAGTTTAGTTTATTTTATTTAGTTTAAGTTTAGGTTTAAGATTAGCTTATTTTAGGTTTAGGTTCAGTTTCTATTTATTTTAGTTTAGTGTATTTTAATTTAGGTTTTTTGTTTAGTTTAGGGTTTAGGTTTTTATTTTTATTTTTATTTAGTTTATATTTTATTTCATTTTATGTTTATTTTATTTTTATTTTACGTTTAGTTTTTAATTTATTTAGGTTTATTCATTTTTAGGTTTATTTTATTTTTTAGTTTAGTTTAGGTTTTATTTATTTTATGCTAGTTTATATTTGATTTTTTATTTTATTTTATTTTAAGGTTTAGGTTTAGGTTTTAGTTTATGTTTTTATTTTATTTTATTTTTTTATTTTATCTAGGTTTAGGTTTTATATTTATTTTATGTTTAGGTTTTATTTAGTTTAGTTTTATGTTTTTAAGTTTTTAGGGTTTAGGATTTAGGGTTTAGGGTTTAGGGTTAAGAGTTTGGGGTTTAGTGTTTTGGGTTGTAGATTTTAGGATTTTGGGGGTTTAGGGTTTAGGGTTTTTGGGTTTTAGGATTTACGGTTGTAGGTTTAGGGTTTTGATTTTTTTGTTTTGATTTTTTTAAAAAAATTAAGTATACTAGTAAGTTTAGGTTTATTTAGTTTATTTTTTATTTATTTTAGGTTATGTTATTTTATTTTATCTAGGTTTATTTATTTTCTGTTTATTTATTTTAGTTTATTTTTTAAGTTTAGGTTTACTTTTTAGTTTAGTTTTATTTTTATTTTACTTTTTAGGTTTAGGCTTTATTTTTTATTTTTCGGTTTAGGCTTAGGTTTTTATTTTCTAATTTTTTACGTTTAAGTTTTAGGTTTTTATTTTAGTTATATTTTTAAGTATTATTTTTTAGTTTAGGTTTGGGTTTATCTTTAGTTTATTATATTTTATATAGTTTAGGTTTAGGTTCAGGTTCAATTTATTTTAGGTTTAGGTTTTATTTTTTTTACTTTAGTTTATCTTTGTTTAGGTTTAGGTTTATCTCATTTTTATTTTAGGTTTAGTTTTTTTTTAGTTTAGGGTTTAGGTTTTAGTTTTTGTTTATTTGTAGGTTTTATTTTAGGTTTAGGTTTTTATTTAATTTTTTAATGTTTATTTTATTTTTATTTTAAGATTAGTTTTTATTTTATTTAGGTTTTTATTTTTTTTAATTTTGTTTTGGTTTTATTTATTTTATTTTATTTTAGTTTTCATTTTTATTTTCCTTTTAAGTTTAGGTTTAGGTTTAGGTTTTAGTTTATGCTTTTATTTTATTTTATTTTTTCATTTTATTTTGGTTTAGGTTTTCTTATTTTTTTTAGGTTAGGTTTTGCTTTTGGGGTTTATGGTTTTGGTTTAGTTAGGGTTTAGGGTAGGGAGGGTTTAGGGTTTAGGGTGGGAGGAGTGGAGTGTTTAGGAGTGGTTTAGGGTTTAGGGTTTAGGAGTTTAGGGTGGTAGTTTGGGTAGGTAGTTTAGGTCATGGTAGTTAGGGTTTAGGGAGGGTTTAGTGGTCCAGATCAGGTTAGTCTGAGCTCAGTTTGGGGATAGATTTAGTATAGATTTATAGTTTTGGGTTTAGTGTTTAGGGTTTAGGGTTTAGGGTTTTTAAGATTTAGGGTTTAGGGTTTCATATTTAGGGTTGTAGGTTTAGGGTTGAAGGTTTAGGGTTTGTTTTAAAGTTTAGGGTCTAGCATTTCGGGTTTAAGATTTGGGGTTTTGGATTTAGTGTTTAATGTTTAATGTTTTATTCTTTTTCATTTAAAAATTAGGTAAATAGGTAGGTTTAGGTTCTCCTTAGTTTATCTAATTTTTGTTTATTTTATTTTATTTATTTATATTTAGGTTTACTTTTTATTTTTATTTAGTTTATTTTATTTATTTTAATTTAGGTCTTTTTTGGTGTATTAAGGCTTGTGTGGTAATTTTCTTTTATTTATCTTATTTTAATATACTCTATTTGGATCAATTCTTTTGTGAACCCATTTAAACACTACCCGGGTTACTTTTGGATTGGACAGTTCCCCTTTCCTAGTAGCCATCCCTGTGGTTGAAAAATTTGTTCAGCGGATGCCCAGATTCTCTCTTGGTTTAGTAAATCTGAGATAGTCTAGGCTGAGATAAGCTATTTCTCAATTTGATCCCTCACAAACTAACAGGATCCACAATAAAACCAATAAACTAAAACAAACAAACAAAAATTAATTTGCTTGCGGATTAAGATTTAAGCCCCCAAAGGGCCCCTTCTCCCAAGCAGGCCTCCTATCTTTAGGGCAATGTCGTGGAACCCCCTATAGGAATTGCGACCACTGAGAGATAAATCCCGGGTTGGTAGTCACTCAGAATGCCTTAGGTCGGGTTTAATCTACTTTGCCACAAGCAGGTTACCCTGATAGTCATTCTGCTTTGAAAGATATAAGGCTATGATGCATTCTTTCTAGAATGATTGTTGCAAACCGACGGGTAGCCTCAGGTCAAGTTCTATTTGTTGCCCAAAGCAACTAATCACCCAGTGGTCTTTTCTAGTGGAAGATGTGAGTTCCCAAGCTTCCTTCCCTTCAATTGATCATTGCAAACTGAAAGACAGTCCTTTGGTTGGATAATTCTCCCATCGGCCGGATCATGTGCTGACTTAATAATACATCATAAAATAAAACATACATCACATTATACACCATCCTAACTTAGAGCTAGAAGTGGTGACTTAATTCAGATGTGTGTATTAAGGCTTGTGTGGTAAGTCTTGTTAGGCATTAGTGTTGTATTATCTAAGTGTAGAAGGACTCAATTTAACATGAAAGGTAGAGTTCATTTGAACTAGTTTAATTGATTTGAGAATTTTAATTTGTGTTTTCATTTGTTTCATTTTATTACACTCAACAATTAAATGTTATAAAGAGAGGAAAAGAGGATTGCCCTCTTTCATACCTACCTTAAGTCACTTTCTAAAGTATATTAATTTGATTTAGTTCTCTTTAGTGAATGGTTATTAAATGATTTAATTAATGCTAAGTTTAGTTTCACTTTAAATAATCCTATTAAAAATGAAAGGCATCTTAATATTAATTTAATTGAATTACTACCACACAACATATATTAAATCATTCCTTTCCATCACATGTAACATGGATATGATTTAATCTTAAGTGTATCTATACATGCAACATATATTAGCACACTTAAATGATGCATGTATGTTTATGTTTAGAATTTATTTTTTATTTGATTGAATTATTTAAACATTTTAATTTAAAACTTTATCCAAATTAAAAAAAAAGGACATAAGAATGAAACTAAATAGGCATGTGCCATTCTTAAACTAGGGAAGTGAGGTAATTAAATGACCTCCTTGAAGTTAGCTAAACCCTCATATTCTCGAGATGTCCAGACTATATACCCATTTGCATTCAAACATATATAAAATTGTATACATGAACATAGGAAGTAAGCTCCAAATCATATGGCTAATTAATTCAGCCACTTAGTTAATTATGAATGCATGCATTTTAATGTAAAATGGGATTTTCATTCACTAATCACATATACATATACATGTACAAAGACATAGACAAGTAATGTTAAACCGAAAGTGATGTAATCAAATGACTTCTTTGGGGATAACTAAAGCCTCGTATTCCTGGGATGCCAGACTATATACTTGCTTTTTTTGGACACACATGGATGTATACATAAATAAGGGAAAGAAAACCATGCAAAGATTCTATATTTTTTTATTGTATCATTTACATATATGAATTAAAGCTCTATCCAAATTCTAATGTTGACATACATAAGAATGAAATCAAATGGGTATGTGCTATTGTTAAACTAGAAAAGTGAGGTAATCAGATGACCTCCTTGGGGCTAGCTAAAACCTCATGTTCCTGGGATGTCCATACTATATACCCATTACCATTCAATCTTATATAAATCAACACATGAATAGAGGAAAGGGAACTCAACATTCATACACTTAAGCTATAACCACATGCATTTCTTATGTATTTATAACAAGCATCATAACACATATTATTATTCATTTATAAGCTTTTGAAAAATACATTTGGATTTAATAGTGATAATAGCCATGGACATATTAAATTAAATCAACACATGCAAGCTTACATATAGGAAATCCATTATATTTTACTTGATTTTGAAAAGATGGATGCATGAATTCAAATGAAATACCAAATTTAACATGATTGAAAAGAGGACAATCAAATATAAACATGTGATTCATTCAACCAACTAGTTCTTAAGGGCAATCAAATCAAATATGATTATTTAAAGCAAACCAATGCTTCTTTATTAATTAATTTTTGGATTTGATTTAATTTACAGAGTAGAAGAGAAATCATCACTTGTTGTTTAAACCCATTCCCACATTAGTGATTTGATTTAATTTAAGGAAATGTAATTAAGTTGATTATATGTGTTAATTAAGTTGAACGCTTAATTAGATGAATTAATTACCTTTACCTATGTCACCTTAAAGTAATGAACTAAATAATAATGAGCCAACATGATATGCATGGAGAATAAACTTGCAATGATCCTAGGATATAAAAGGGGCCTAATGTAATTGGCTCATGATTAATAGTTAATTATATTAAGGGACTTAATTAATTACTCTTATGGTTTTCCCACACATGTGGACTAACTATAATTTCATTAAACTTCTTTAGGTTATTAAACACCTAAAGATCTACCCCATGATTTAATTAGTTAAGGTCTAATGTGATTATTATTTCAATTTTATTATGTGATTTAATTAATTAGTTAAATATTAACTAATTTCATTTAAAAAAGGGTGAAATGAACTTAATGAAAGGGGTCCCAACCCTATTCCTTAATTAACTTACTATTGAATAATGATTAATAAACTTAATTAACTAATTTGTTGCTCTTCATGGGATTAATATTCATTAATTTACTTAAAAGAGTAGTTAAGGTTTAGTTAGTCAATTTTCCTAGTTAAGTGAGCAATAAATCCTAAGAAAATCATGGAAGGTAGAGGCCATCCCATTAAATTAACTCATAAAATTTAGGATTAATTTCTCAAGTAATTAAGGAGTAATTAAGCCAATTAAATTTATAATTAAACTTTAATTAAACTTTAATTACTATTTAAAATTAGTTAATATAATTTTTAATTAATTCTCCTCTTAAATGCCTTTAAAATAAGTGTTTATTTGAATTTTTTATTTCTCTATGATTTTTAATGATTTTTAGAAATTTAAGCCATTAAAAATGATTAATTAAGCCAAATCAAAGCCTAATACTATTGGGTTCATGTTGTGCATTAATGCAACATGCTTTCCACATGGCACTGCAAGATTAGCTACTTAAAACTTATCTAACTCAGAGCCTACGTGGCAGTGGTAGACGTGCTTTCTCCTCCATCGTCAGATCTAAGATCAAATGGCTATGATTAATCTCACATCCTAATAGGATTAAATTAGATCGATCCAGCATATCTATTCACGATCGTCCATTTCAATCATGTAGAATGAACGACTATGATCTAACGTCACACGAGTGAGGGAGAATGGAATTCGTCCACCATTGCTCGCTTGATTCGAGCTTACTCGAGCTCAGATTAACTCCAAAAGGATTCTGCATCTTCATAACATCGATCGTAGGGGATCCAATAGTCAAGATCACACGAGAAGCAAGTTTTCTTCAAAAAGGTCCAACCCATTTTTTCCTAAGGATTAGTTTTGGAAGCATACCCACCAAAGCTCAAGATGGGTGGCTCAAAGAAGCTTCATCTAGTGGAGATGAAGCCCTGTTGAGCAGCAATTGGATCAATTCCATGATGTTTGATAGAAAGGCCATGAACAGATGTTTTGGGGTAGTGCTTTGATTGAAGCCCCACCTCTAGTGCTCGAGAAGCTTGGGAGATGATTTATTCTTACTCCACGAGGCATAGGGAAGGTGCGTGCAAAGTTAATTTGAGTTTGATTGAGAAATGGGGAAGTTAGGTTGGAAATGGGAGTGTCCAGTTTTGGCATGGACGAGAATGACATTTTTTTATTGAGGAAGGAACTTTGGAGCTTAGGAAATGGCTCTAGTGTCTCGTCTTGGGTAGCTAGGGCTCTGAGGAATGATTTTTGTGTGTGTTTGAGGGGAAACGAGGGGGTGTATACCCCCCTTAATCTTGATCAGATGGTGGGACCAAGTTTGTCATCCAATGGCCATCCGACCATCTCAGGGAGTCATAGGTGGCTGGGAGGAGGTGAGTTTGCTCATCTTGGTTTGTTGAAGGTGTGGAGGTGGCTTCCAAGGAGGAATCATGGGTTTTCTATGGGTTTTCAATGCTCCAATGGGAGGGTTAGCTGATTTCACCTCTCATGGGTCATGGCTGACCCAACCACCCCTTTGGTCAAGTTCGACAATGTCTTAGGTGCCTAAGTGGACCATTAGAAGAGTACCAAGTGGCTAAGGAATGGAAATGACCACTTACTTGGGTGATTTGTCTCAAGTGATGCCCTTGACCTAAGGGTAGAATGATTATTTGGCTTTGGATTTTATTTGGACAGATTTGAAATGAGCCAAAAGTGGGTTAGCCCTAATTTCAAGTCAATTGAGTTGATTTGGTTAGGTTTGTCTCAATTTGACTCATTTAGGTTAAATTAAGTTGGGTCAAGTTGACCAATTGATCAAATTGGGTCAAACCAAGAGTTGGGTTAAGTTCATATGATCATTTGAGATGTTTTGGTTCAATTGGTTTAGTTTAGTTTGGCTTAGATTTGATTTTGGATCATTTGAATTCATTTATGTCAAATGGATTAAGTTAACCAATTTAACTAAATTGGCCAAATTGGCTTGGGTTAGGTGTTTGTTTAGGTTTAGCTGACCAATTGAAGATGATCCTAGGTTTTAGTTTCAATTAATTTGTATTTGGTTTTGATTTAAGCCAACTTGAACCTTTAGGTCAATTTGGGCTATGTAGGTCAATTAGGTTCATCTGGGTCGGATCACGGCTTTTGTTAAGTTCAACAATCAATTTGGAATGAACTTGAGCCATTTGTTGCAATCAATTTGGTTTTTATTTTGATTTGACCCAATTTGGTCTTTTAGGTCAATTTGGATCAACGTGGGTCAGGAGGACCAATTGGGTTTGGTTTGACTCAATTGAAGGTCAAGTCATATTCAAATAGTAATTTTGATTTGGTATGAATCATTGATTTCAAGGGATTTGGCTTAGGTTGTAATTTGGCTAGTTTGAGTTCATATGGATTAAGGGGTTGACTTGGTTAAATGACCAAGTTGACTTGGTTTGACCCAATTTGTGAGAATTGATCAACTTATGGTGATCAATAATTATGATGGTAAGTTTTGATGGGCTTCATTCAATCCAAATTGGGTAGAATTAGGACTTCACTCAAATAGGTCAAATTGGCCACTTTGGGTCAAGTGGACCAATTTGGTTTAGTTGGGTTGATTTTAGGTTGAGTTTGATTTACTTGAGCTTATATATGGATTTGGGATTGATATATAAATTCAATTGCAATTGGCTTGGGTTGATTTTAGTTTGGCTTGATGATTGTAGATTTCATTTATAGTTGTGAATATGATTGAAGGTATGATTGATTCATGAGAAAATCAATTGAATTTGGTTTGGAATGAAAGAATTTTACCAAGTCCTTGGAGTTGAGCCATGTGGCTTAGGTTTTGATTTTGATTTAGTTTTGATGATTTAAATGTATATTTTATTTAAAATTATGAAAATGATTAAAAATATGGTTGATTTGATAGAAAATCAATTGAGTTTGACTTGATTTGAATTAAGATTTGGCTAAGTTCATGGGATAGTTCATATAGCTTAGGAAGGGTTTTGATTTAATTTTATTTAGTTTGATTTAGTTTTGATCATTTGAATGTAGATTTGATTTAAATTTAGTAGGATTATTGAAGATATAAATTGATTATGAGAAAATGAATTGATTTGGATTAAGATTTGGCTAAGTCCATGTGATAGGTCATTGGCTTAGGAAAGCTTTCAAGTTTGGATTTAATCATGGGCTTCAATCATTTGGTTTTGGAATTTGGGTTTGGATTTAGATTTGAATTTGATGTTTCAATTGAACTTGAGGTTTAGTTTGAGAAGGTAAACATGGATTGGAATTGGGTTATAGGGTAGGTGGATTATCCTAATCCCTAAGGCATACTTTAATCCTATGGTTAAACCTTCTAAGTCTTTAGGCTTAGGTTAAGTGTTTACCTAATTGTTATAAGTGTCTTATGACTAGGTAAGTCTTAGTGTCTAGAATACTCCTAAGTCTAAGATGGGATGATTGAATCCGCACTCCAAAAGTGAGGTCAATAGGCCTTAGGCTCCATAATGTTGTCCTTGGAGATAGATGTTTAGAAGACCAAAGTTTCACATTATAGACTAGGATACATCTTTCAACTCTTTATTTGGGAGACCATGGATACATGAGAACATTAGTGTATGAAGTTTTTGAGAGGAGGGGTCATCTACTTTGTCAAAGGAGATCTCAAGCCAGTTATAGTTTACAAGGTCAGCATATATTAGGATACGGCTTACTACCTCCCTCAAAATCAACAAGTCTATTCTTGTAAACTTGGCCAAAGTTTAAAAATAAAAGAAAAAGGAAAATAAAAAGAAAAATAAAGAGAAAAAGAAAAAGAAAAGAAAAAAGAAAATGAAAAAAAAATAAAAGCGAGCTGAAATAGACTGGGAGGTGGAAGTGGAGCCTGTCATTAGATTCCACCCACAGTTCGTTACTCCATTTGAACATCTTGGTATGACGACCTGTCCTCCACCAAACAAAGGAAGAGGCTAGTTTAGAGGTTGTCCTAGGAGTAGAAAACCTCTTTATCAGCCACCCAATAGAAGATATATCCCAGCTACTAGGAGTACACCTGTTATCCATATAGACTTAGAATCTAGTTCATAGGTAGAGTCTTATATGGTTAGAATACCAACTAGCTCTTCTAAGTAGATTCTCTTGGGGGTGACACTTGAGCTAGATAGTGAAGAAGACTGGGCTCCAAAGTAAAGCATAAGTGTATCCAAGTCTATATGTGAAACATTTAGGCATTAGTTGGGAACCTTAGCTCTAAGCCCAATTTTGTCTCAAAAAGTTGAGGGTTTGATAATTAAGGAAGCTCCTAAGTCATCCACATGTGTGAAGACTTAGAGGTTCATTTTGGTAGCATTATCCTCAAGTCAAGAAGTTGATGTAGAACTTGAGGATGATTCATATAAAGCTTTAATAGAATTAACTTTTGATTGGTACTTGCCTTGTGTTCATAATTTAGCAAAGAAAGGGCCACATACTTGGTCAAAGTACAGGTCAGACTTCTTTGAAAGAATATGGAAGAACAAATGCAAAAGCTCTCAATCAAGACCAGGACTAGGATTCGATATAGTGGGTACAGTTAATGATGATGATTACTATTTAGTAATCACCAATCATTTAGAATCTGATAGGTTCTTTTCAAATTGTATTAATTCATATGAGAAGTTATGCTTAGAAACTTCAGATGATCCAAATGATTTTGAAATCAAAGATGCACCACCAGAGTTCAAAGAAGAGATCAAGTTTACCATTGATGAGCTCAAGAAAATCAACTTAGGAACTGAAGAAGATCCACGTCTGACATACATCTATTTTTTGTTGAATGAAATTGAAACCCATGACTTAGATAGGCTATTGACTGAGTTTAAGGGCTTCTACGCATGGAGTTATGAAGAGATGCCAGATAGGCTCCTAACGTAGCAATCCATAAACTAAAAATAGAGCTTACTATTAATCGTATCAAGCAAGATCTGAGACACATGCGATTAGACATAGAAAAATAAGTCATTTATGAAGTCAAGAAATTGATCATTGCTGGCTTCATCCGGGGATAAAAATAACCTACCTGGTTAGCCAGCATCATCCCAGTTAGGAAAAATAATGTCTAAATCCACTTATTTGTCAATTTTTGAGATTTAAATGAAGCATGTCCAAAAAATGAATTTCCATTACCAATCTTGGAGTTGATGGTGGACATTGCCTCATCTCATGCAGTCTTCTCTTTCATGGATGGCTTATCTAGATATAACCAAATAAAAATTGCCCTAAAGATAAGAAAAATAATGCTTTTAGAACCTCGATCGAAATCTATTGTTATAAGTTCATGCCTTTCAGCCATAAAAATGCTAGTTCTACATACTAGCAAGCTATGACTCGAATCTTCGATGAAGTTATTCATCATCAAGTGTCTATGTCGATGATCTCATGGTCAAAAGTATAGAAAAGAAAGACCATCTCTTTAACTTGAGAGTAGTTTCTAAAGAGTTAAGAAAATTTAACCTCAAAATGAACCCCCTGAAGTGTGCATTCAGAGTAGCTTGAAGGAAAGTCCTTATGTTTGTTTTTCAACACCAGGGAATCAAAATCAATTCGGAGAAGATCAAGTAGATATTATAAATTCCACCCCCAAAATGTTTAACTCAACTCATATCATTACAAAGTCGGTTGGCATATCTAACATGCTTTATATCCAACCTATCGGGAAGATATAAGACATTCTCAGTGCTTATCAAAAAGGATGCCAAGTTCAAGTGGGATGATAAGTGGGAGCATGCCTTCAAAGACACCAAACATTACCTGAAGACACCGCCAGTTCTAGCAGCCCCTATCCTAGGCAAGCTGCTCATATGTTACACTACTGCATTAGATGACTCCATGGTGCTTTGTTGCCCTAATAAATGATGAAGGGAAGGAAAACACACTCTACTACCTCAGCTGTCATCTAATCCTTGTTAAGGTTAATTATCCACCCATTGAGAACCATTTCCTAGCTTTAACCTTTGCATCCCAAAAGCTACAACACTACATGCTTCCTCATAAGGTGAACTTAATCTCTAGAATCAATCCACTATAATATCTCATGACACGGTCGATGCTATCCAGTTGGTTAGCACGATGGTCCATGATCCTCTTGCAATGTGACATTACCTTCATACCCTTCTGTGTAGTTAAAGGATAAACACTAGCAGATTTCTTAACAGCACACCCACTTCCTGTTGACTCTTCGCTTAGTGATGATCTCCCTAATGAACAAATCATGAACTTATGGGATGCTAGAATTCACCACTAGGAGATATACTTCGATGCTACGACTTCCTCTCAAAGAGGAGAATAACCATAATCTACTATTCCAAGAAAGGCAGGGGTAGGAATAGTTCTCTTAACTCCGGGCTGTGATGTGATGAGATTCTCATATCATATGTCCAATCCTTGTAGCAATAATGAAGCTGAATATGAGGCTATGATTGCCGGTCTGGAGTTCGACATTACTCTAAGCATCCAGAACATCAACATCTTCGAGGAATATCATCTAGTTATCAGCCAAATCGCTAGGTCCTATAAGGTTATAAAGCCCAAGCTCTATCACTACCATAAGTACACAATGGAGTTATTGGCATAATTCTCTGAGGTTACCATTTATAAGATTCCTCAATGAGAGAACATCATAGTGTATGCTTTAGCCAAGCTTTCCAAAGAGTTGGCATGTTTGGAGGATGAATCCAAATCAATAAAGGTCTAAAATAGATAACTCTTTTCCCTTATTGATACTGAACTCATCAAAAAGTACTCTCTTGAAGGGGAGGTTTCCATTGCCAAGAAGGATGAGGAGTTAGATTGGAGGCAACCATTCATGGATTACCTAAATAAATGCAAACTACCTTAAGTGAAGTCCCAAGCCCATCAGATTAAATAGATAGCACTTTCCTATGCTCTTGTGGATGGTGTCTTATGCTAATGGATTTTTGATCAGATATGGTTACATTGTTTAGAAAGCACGAAGCTTGTAAGATCATGACCGAGGTACTCTCAAGATTATGGGGGGCCAACCAATTCTGTCAGAATATGAAAGCCAAGATCAATAGATTAGGATACTACTAGCCATCGATTATCAAATATTACATGGATACGACTAGGCAATGCCACCATTGTCAAATACATGGTGTGATCCTACACTAACCACCAAACATTCCACACCCTACATTGGCATCATGGCCATTCTAGTGTTGGCATACTAACATAGTGGGTCCAATTCTTTTAAGGGTCATCTGTTCATCTTAGCTTCTACTGACTACTTTTCCAAATGGGCAAAGACGATTCTATTCAAAGAGGTCATAGCTCAGTATGTGCTCCAATTTTTTAGAAACCATATCGTATATAGAAACCAATTTTTTAGAGAGTTTCTTAATGAATTATATCTGATAAGGGCACTACATTCAAGAGCACTGAGATCAACAACATTACCCAGAGACATATCTTAGATTATAGATATTCTGCCATCAACTACCTGAGAGAAAATGGTTTAGCAGAAGCCTTCAACAAAACTCTCATCCAAATACTAATGAAGATACTCGATAAAAATAAGTGATAGTGGCTTGAGTAGTTAGTTGAAGCCTTGTTGGCCTACTGCACCACATAGAGAACTCCAACTCAGTCTACTCCTTTCTCCTTAGTGTATGGGTCCAAAGCTATTCAACCATTAGAAGTCAAACTCACATCACTAAGGATAACTATGAGTAGCAAGATCACAACAGAGGAGAAAAGTTGCGTTAGAAGAGCTCGAAGGTTTGGAGGAGAGATGCCTGCGGGCATACCAAAACCTCAAGTTGTACAAAGCTAAAATGATTCAAGCTCATAATAAGTTGGTCCATCCAAGAGCTTTTCAAGTAAGAGAGCTTAGTTTAGTTCTAAGGAGATCGATTGTTATCCATTGTAAGAAGGCAGAAAAGTTTAAACCCACTTGGGAAGGCCTTTTTGCCATAGAGAAGGCCTAGCACAACCATTTAAACAATTACATTTTAGATGTAAAATTGTTATTATTTTCTATTAAAAATGGTGCAAAATAGTATAATTTTGGTGTTGCTTCTTGGTGTGTACCATATATTTTGCCAAATTCTTCCATCTCAACCTTCAAATTAACATTTTTGTGAGTTTTGACCCAATGTATTATAAAAATATAAACATACTAAAATGTACAATAACATTTAGTAACACACCACCACATTCATATATATGTGAATTTATATTGTTATGTACATTATATTTTAATATGCTTTCATATAATATATTATCTTACATTACACCAAAAAATGAATCACTTTAAGCAAAAAATTTATAAAATTTGGTTGAAAAAACAACATTTATTTTGGATGCAAAATTCCATCCTTTTGATTAAATGACACACCATAGCACAACCCCAATGATGTTCCCTAAATCTTACCTTAAATTTGGCCAAACCTCATCATCTCTATAAATCAGTATTTTTTATGAATTATACTAGTACAAACTCTTCTACATCATACTATAAGAAACTAAAATATGTTAAACAACAAGTTGTAATCTTGATAGCATGCTATAATGCATGATGATACACTATGTTATGGAATCCTATATTATAATACACAAACAAATTATATTATATTAAATTTCATATCACATCACAAGGGATTGCTTAAGATAAAAATCATAAAATTAGTCTAAATAATAAGAAACTATATATTTTAGTCGTATCACTTACATATTTTAAATTGAAATAATATATTGTGATGCCTTGCTCTACCTATTATGAATTTGGCCAAATTCCACCATTTTAAAGTCTAAATCAACATTTTTATAAATAATGCTAGTGTAGGCTCGACTGCATGATTGTAAAATACTGAATGATTTTAAAATGCATAGAATAATATATTATTATATATGATGCTATACTATGCTACAACATATAATATTTATTTTGAACATAAAATCTTACTTTTAAACTACAAGTGGTGTAGCACACCTTTGGTACTACAACCTAATTACCACTTCAAATTTAACAAATTTCATCATCTGATTTATTAATTAAATATTATTATGATTTATATTAATATAGACTATAGGGCATAATACCATAATATATTAAAACATTTCAAAACATCTTATAACATCTAAAAACACATCAATATATGCTCAAATATATGATGTTACATTATACTATAATTTATGGTAATATAATATGATTTAGTGTTAGGGTTTAGGGTATTCAAATCATTAACATTCAAGGGAAAGTTTCTTGAAGCCATTTTCTTTAGCTACCTTAACTATGCGAGGATTAGGTCATTCTTTAGATCTACTCCTAATGACAACTTTATTCAAGGTTTATGGTTTAGGTTTAGGGTTTATGGTTAGTTTAAGGTTTAGGGTTTATGGTTGTATGTTTTAGGGTATAGGGTTTATGGTTTTAAGGTTTAGGGTTTAGGGTTTAGCTTTACGGTTTAGGGTTTTAGGGTTTAAGGTTTAGGGTTTAGGGTTTAGGGCTTAGGATTTAGGGATTTGGGTTGGGCTTTACTTTTTAGGGTTTAGTGTTTAGGGTTTAGGGTTTTTAGGGTTTAGGGTTTATGGTTTAAGTTTTAGGTTTAGGGTTTTGGTTTTAGTTTAGGATTTAGGGTTTAGGGTTTAAGGCTTAAAGTTTAAGTTTTTTTTTAATAAAGAATAAATTTTGATTAAACATTTATTATTTTTAATTTCATCAACCAAGTAAGACCCCAACTTTTCTAAGACACAAATGATGACATAGATAAAAAAATGAGTGCCCATATAATAAATCAAAAACCCTAGATAAGTAGAACCATCTTTATTGTAAAAACAGTTCCATAAGCAGTAGATCAGATCAATCATTCTTCTATTTCTCCAGTTCATATCAGAACAACCCCACCTCTTGAGTAGAGGGATCTGCCATCATATCCTTGCTCTCTCCCTCCGCCACCACCATGATTGTAACCTATGTGGCTCCTTCAGCCTCCATAACCACCAATTCTCCAAGCACCACCTCTAAATCCACAAGCACCACTAGATCCCCCACCACTACTATGATAACCATCGCCTCTGCCTTTACCTCCACTGATAGATTTAGACTGAGCCTAGTTGACGGTGATGTTCCTGCCATCAAGGTTCTTCCCATTCTTAGGGTTTCGGGTTAGTTTAGGTTTGAGGGTTGAGGGTTAGTTTATGGTTTAGGGTTTACGATTAGTTTAGGGTTTATGATTTAGGGTTTAGGGTTTAGGGCTTAGGGTTTTAGAGTTTATGGTTTAGGGTTTCGGGTTGTAGGTTTAGGGTTAGTTTTAGGGTTTAGGGGGTTTTTTTAATTAAGTAATCCAGTAGGTTTAGGTTCATTTAGTTTATTTTTTATTTATTTGCGTTGATTTTATTTTTTATTTTTATTTAAGTTTATTTTTTATTTTTATTTAAGTTAGTTTATTTATTTTTGTTAAGATTTTTTATTTTAGTTTATTTTTAATGTTCAGGTTTATTTTTTGTTGAGTTTTTTTTTAGGTTATTGTTTAATTTTTTTATTTTTAGGTTTATGTTTAGGTTTCTATTTTATTTTTTTTAGGTTTAGGTAAAGGTTTTTATTTTAGGATTATTTTTAAGTTTTATATTTTTAATTTAAGTTTGGGTTTATTTTTAATTTATTTTACTCAGTTTAGGTTTAGGATTAGTTTATTTTAGGTTTAAGTTTAGGTATTATTTATTTTAGGTTAGTTTATTTTAGTTTAAGTTTAGGTTTATGTTATTTTATTTATTTTAGGTTTAGGTTTTTTTTAGTTTGGGGTTTAGATTTTATTTTTTATTTATTTATTAGTTTTATTTTTAGGTTTATTTTTCAGGTTTAATTTTTATTTAGTTTTTATTTTATTTTATTTTAGGTTTATCTTTATTTTATTTTAGGTTTTGTTTTTATTTTATTTAAGTTTTTTATTTTTTAGTTTAGTTTAGGTTTTTATTTCTTTTATTTTATTTTACTTTTTATTTTTTATTTTATTTTGTTTTTAGGTTTAGGTTTAGGTTTAGGATTAGGTATAGGTTTTAGTTTATGTTTTTATTTTATTTTATTTTATTTTTGGTTTAGGTTTATTTATTCATTTTATTTTTTGATTTTATTTAGTTTAGCTTTAGGATTTAGCTTTTTAGGGTTTATGGTTTATGGTTTAGGGTTAGTTTAGGGTTTACAGTTTAGGGTTTGGGGTTTAGGGTTTTGGGCTTAGGGTTTAGGGCTTAGGGTTTTAGAGTTTAGGCATTAGGGTTTTAGGTTTGGGCTTTAAGTTTTAGTTTAGGGTTTTGGTTTAATGTTTTTATTTAATTGAGAACAAATTCAGATTCAATATTTCTTCTTTTTGGTTTCATCAAGCAAGTAGCACCCCAAGTTTTTTAAGGCACAAGCGACGACATAGATAAAAAATGAGAACCCATAGAGCAAATCAAAAACCCTAGATAAGTATAACCATCTATAGTATAAAAATACAGTTCCATAAGTAGCAGATAAGATCAATTATTTTTTAGTTTCTCTAATTTCCATCAGAACCACCCCCGCCTCTCGAGTAGCAGGATCTGCCATCATATCCCTCATCTCTCCCTCTGCCACCACCACAATTGTAGCCTCTATCATTCCTCCCTCCTCCATAACCACCACTTATCCAACCACCACCTCCATATCCACCAACACCTCATCCTCGACCACCATTGTCATAATCACCACCTTCGCCAATGCCTCCACTGCTAGATCTAGATTAAGCCTAGTTGACGGTGATGTTCCTACTTAAGGTTCTGCCCATTCTTAGTGTTTAGTGTTAATTTAGGGTTTAGTGTTTAGGGTTAGTTTAAGGTTTAGGGCTTAGGGTTTGGGGTTTTTGGTTTAAGGTTAGTATAAGGTTTAGCATTTAGGGTTTATGGTTTGGGGTTTAGGGTTTAAGGTGGTAGATTTTAGGGTTTAAGGTTTACCGTTTAGGGTTTAGGGTTTAGGGTTTAGGGTTTTAGGGTTTGGGTTTTAGGATTTAGGGTTTAGAGTTTACGATTTAGGGTTTAGTGTTTAGAGTTTAGGGTTTAGGGTTTTAGGGTTTAGGTTTGTAGGTTTAGGGTAGTAGGTTTAGAGTTTAAGGATTTTTTAAATTAAGTATATCGGTTTAGTTTATTTTGTTTATTTAGTTTATTTTTAAATTATTTGAGTTTATTTTATTTTTTATTCTTATTTAGGTTTATTTTTTGTATTTAGTTTAGTTTTTGTATTTTATGTTTATATATTTTAGTTTAGGTTTTTTATTTTTAGTTTCTTTTTTAAGTTTAGATTTATTTTTAGTTGAGTTTTATTTTTATTTTATTTTTAAGATTTAGGTTTTATTTTTTATTTTTAAGTTTAGGTTTATTTTTTATTTTATTTTTAAAGGTTTAGGTTTTAGGTTTTTATTTTAGGTTTATTTTTAAGTTTTTTTAGTTTAGGTTTAGGTAGATTTTTAGTTTATTTTATTTTATTTAGTTTAAGTTTAGGTTTAGGTTTAGTTTATTTTAGGTTTTATTTATTTTAGTTTAGTTTATTTTTGTTTAGGCTTATTTTATTTTGTTAATTTCATTTTTATTTTAGGTTTTAGTTTTTTTTCTTAATTTAGGGTTTAGATTTTAATTTTTATTTATTTTTCAATTTTATTTTTAGTTTTATTTTTTAGGTTTAGGTTTTTATTTAGTTCTTATTTTATTTTATTTTATTTTATTTTAGGTTTATTTTATTTTTATTTTATGTTTAGTTTTTATTTTATTTAGGTATTTTATTACTAAGTTTTTAAATCTTAGGTTTATTTTATTTTTTAGTTTATTTTAGGTTTTTATTTATTTTGTTTTAGTTCATTTTAATTTTTATTTTATTATATTTTTAGGTTTAGGTTTAGGTTTATTTATTTTATTTTATTTTATTTTATTTAGGTTTAGGTTTATTTATTTATTTTATAATTAACCTTTATTTAGTTTAGGCTTAAGTTTTTAGTTTTTAAGGGTTTAGGGTTAAGGGTTTAGGGTTTTAGGGTTTAGGGTTTATGGATTTGTTGTTTAGTGTTTAGGCTTTAGGGTTTGGGGTTTTGAGGGTTTAGGGTTTAACGTTTAAGGCTTAGGGTTAGCTTAGGGTTAGGGTTAGTTTAGGGTTTAAGGTTTAGGCTTTAGGGTTTAGGGTTTTTAGGGTTTAGGGTTTAGGATTAGTTTTGGGTTTAGGGGTTTATGGTTTTAGGGTTTAGGGTTTAGGGTTAGTTTAGGGTTTAAGGTTTAGGGTTCAAGGTTTTTTAGCATTTAAGGTATAGGGTTTACGGTTTAGTGTTTAGGGTTTAGTGATTAGGGTTAGTTTTAGTGTTTAGGGTTTAGAATATGGGGTTTAGGGTTTAGTGTTTAGGGTTTAGGGTTTTTCTTTTAAATTAAGTAAACAGGAAGGTTTAGGGTTATTCAGTTTATTTAGTTTATTTTTTATTTTATTTTTTATTTTCCTTTTTGATTTATTTTTTATTTTATTTTTTTATTTAGTTTATTTTTTATTTTATTTTTTATTTTAGTTTAGGTTTTTCATATTAGTTTATTTTTTAGGTTTATATTTATATTTATGCTTATTTTATAGTTTAGTTTTTTTTTTATCTAAATTTTTATTTTTAGGTTTCAGTTTAGGTTTATATTTTATTTTTTAGGTCAACATTTTTGTTTATTTTAAGGTTTTATTTTTTTAGTTCAGGTTTAAGTTTATTTTTAGTTTATTTTATTTTATTTAGTTTTGGGTTTTTGATTTAATTTATTTTAAATTTAATTTTTTATTTATTTTTAGGTTTTACTTTTAGGTTTATTTTTTAGGTTAAGTTCTTATTTAGTTTTTATTTTATTTTATTTTAGGTTTATTTTATTTTTATTTTATTTAGGATTTTATTTTTAGGTTTTTTTTTAACTTAGTTTAGGTTTTTATTTATTTTATTTTAAATTATTTTTTATTTTTTATTTAATTTTTTTTAGGTCTATGTTTTAGGTTTTAATTTTTTTTTTAATTTTTATTTTTCTTAGGTTTAAGTTTTTTATTTATTTTATTTTTATGTTTTCGTTAGTTTATGTTTAGGTTTTTAGGTTTTTAGGGTTTTGGGTTTAGGGTTTAGGGTTTAAAGTTTAGGGTTTTGGGTTTTGGGTTTTGGGTTTATGGTTTATTATTTTAAAGTTTAGTGTTTAGGGTTTAGAGTTATAAGTTAAGGGTTTAGAGTTTAGGGTTTAGGGTTTAGGATTGGAGTTAGGGTTGGTTTAGGTTTAGGGTTTAGGGATTTTTAGAGTTTAGAGTATAGGGTTTAGGGTTTAGGGTTGTAGGTTTAATGTTAGTTTTAAGGTTTAGGGTTTAAGATTTATGGTTTAGAGTTTTTTTAAAAAAATTAAGTAAACTAGTAGATTTAGGTTTATTTTATCTTACTTTTTATTTTAGTTTAATTTTTATTTAGTCTTTTAGGTTTAGGTTTTATTTTTTTTATTTTTAGGTATAGGTTTAGGTTTTTATTTTACTTTTTTATGTTTAGGTTTTAGGTTTTTATTTTAAGTTTATTTTTGGTTTTATTTTTTAGTTTAGGTTTAGGTTTATTTTTATTTAGTTTATTTTATTTAGTTTATGTTTAGGTTTAATTTATTTTAGGTTTAGGTTTAGGTTTTATTTATTTTAGTTTAGTTTATTTTTGTTAGGTTTAGTTTATTTTATTTTGTTTATTTTAGGTTTAGGTTTTTTTTTAGTTTAACGTTTAGGTTTAATTTTTTATTTATTTTATGTTCTATTTTTAGGTTTATTTTTTAGGTTTAGGTTTTATTTAGTTTTTATTTTATTTTATTTTATATTAATTTTATTTTTATTTTCTGTTTAGTTTTTACTTTATTTAGGGTTTTTATTTTTAGGTTTATCTTATTTTTTAACTTTAGTTTAGGTTTCTATTTAATTTATTTTTGTTTATCTTTTATTTTATGTTTTAAATTATTTTTATGTTTAGGTTTAGGTTTTTTATTTATTTTATTTTTAGGTTTTATTGAGTTTAGGTTTAGGTTTTTAGGGTTTAGGGTTTAGGATTTGGGGTTTAGGGTTTAGCGTTTAGGGTTGTAGGTTTTATCTTTTAGGGTTTAAGGTTTAGGGATTTGGGTTTAGGGTTTAGGGTTTTAAGGTTTAGGGTTTAGGGTTTGGGGTTATAAGTTTAAGGTTCATGGTTTAGGGTTTACGATTAGTTTTAGGGTTTACAGTTTAGGGTTAGGGTTATTTCTATTTTTTATTATTTTTTTAATTATTGAAACTCAAAGGTTTCATTTTATTTAATTGATTTTTTATTCAATTTATTTATTTTATTTTTCTATTTTTATTTAGGTTTATTTTTATTTTTATTTAGTTTAGTTTATTTATTTTAAGTTTATTTATTTAAGCTTAGGTTTTTATTTTAGTTTTATTTTTTAGATTTAAGTTTAGGTTTAAATTTACGTTTTAGTTTAGTTATATATTTATTTTATTTTTTAGGTTTAGGTATTATTTTTATTTTTAATTTTAGGTTTAGGTTTTAGGTTTTTATTTCAGGTTTATTTTTAGGTTTTACTTTTAAGTTTAGGTTTAGGTTTATTTTTAGTTTATTTTATTTTATTTAGGGTTCAGGTTTAGGTTTAGGTTTAGGTTTTTTTTTATTTTAGTTTAGTTTAATTTAGTTTTGGTTTAGGTTTATTTTTATTTTAATTTTAGGTTTTGGGTTTTATTTTAGGTTTGGTTTTTATTTAGTTTTTATTTTATTTTATTTTAGGTTTATTTTTTATTTTAGGTTTATTTTATTTTTATTTCATAGTTTAGTTTAGGTTTTTATTTATTTTATTTTATTTTAGTTTTTTTTAGGTTTAGGGTCAGGTTTAGGTTTAGGTATAGGTTTTAGTTTAGGTTTTTATTTTATTTTATTTTGTTTTATTTTATGTTTCTTTATTTAGTTTATTTTTATGTTTTTTCAGGTTTAGGTTTTTAGTTTTTTAGGGTTTAGGGTTTAGAGTTTAGGGTTTAGGGTTAGTTGAGGGTTTAGAGTTTAGGGTTTGGGGTTTAGGGTTTAGGGTTTATGGATTAGAGTTTAGGGTTTAGGGTTTAGGGTTTAGGGTTTAGGTTTAGGGTTTAGGTTTAGGGTTTAGGGTTTATGGTTTAGGGTTTAGGGTTTAGGGTTTTTAGGGTTCAAGTTTTCGAGTTTAAGGTTTAGGGTTTAGGGTTTAGGTTTTAGGTTTAGGTTCAAGTTCTAATCTAGGGTTTAGGGTTTTTATTTTTTTTGTTTTTTTAACATAGAACAAATTCAGAATCAACATTTCTTCTTTTTGATTTCATCCATAAAGTAACACACCAAGTTTTCTAAGACACAAGCAATGACATAGATCAAAAAATAAGCACATATAGAGCAAATCAAAAACCCTAGATAACTAGAATCATCTCTACTGTAAAGACATAGTTCAATAAGTAGATCAGATCGATCGTTCTTCAATTCCCAACAAAACCACCCCGTCCCCTCAAGTAGCGAGATCCACCATCATGTCCTCGAGCTCTCCCTCCACCACCACAATGGTTGTAACGTTCATTGCTCCTCCCGCATCCATACCCACCACTGGTCCGATCACCACCTCCATATCCACCAGCACCTCTGGATCCCCCACCACCACTATGATAACCAAGGCATTCGCCTTTGCCTCCACTGCTCGATCTAGATTGAGCCTGGTTGACGTTGATGTTCCTACCATCAAGGTTCTGCCCATTCTTAAGGTTTAAGTTTATTAGTTTTTTAGGTTTAAGTTTATTTTTTAATTTAATTAATTACTTTATGTTTAGGTTTAGGTTTAGTGTTTAGGGTTTAGGGTTTAGGGTTTAGGATTTTATAATTTAAGCTTTTATGCTTTAGGGTTTAGGGTTAGGTTTTAAATTTTAGGGTTTTAGGGTTTAGGGTATAGGGTTATGTTTTAGGGTTTAGGGTTTAGGGTTTAGTGTTTATGCTTTAGGGTTTAGGATTTTAAAGGTTTTGGATTTAGTTTAGGGTTTAGGGTTTGTTGGGGTTTAGGCTTAATATGGGTTTTAGGTTTAGGATTTAGGTTAGTTTAGGGTTTAGAGTTTATGATTTTAGGGTTTGTGGTTTAGGTTTAGTTTTTTTTAAGTTAGAGGATTTATTATTTAAAGAAAGTTTAGGGAGGTTATTTAGGATGGTTTGGGGAGGGTTTAGGGCTTTTGAGTTTAGTTTAGGATTTAGGGATAGTAGGTCTAGGGTAGGGTTTCCAAGCAAAGCTTTAGTTTATTTTAATTTATTAAGTTATATTTTATTTATTTTAGTTTATTTTATCTTTATTTTATTTATTTTTTTTTATTTAGTTTTTATTTATTTTTGATTTATTTTTAAGTTCTTTATTTTAGTTTATTTTATTTAGGTTTAGGTTTATGTTTACTTTAGTTTAGTTTTATTTTATTTTATTTTATTTAGGTTTTATTTTTATTTTTGGTTTAGGTTTAGTTTTTTATTTATTTAGGTTTAGGGTTTGTTAAGGTTAAGTTGTGGTTTAAGGTTTTAAAGGTTTAGGGTGGGTTTAGGGTTTAGGGTAGGGTTTTTAGATTTAGGTGGTTTAGAGGTTTATGGTTTAGGTTTAGTTTAGGTTTAGGGTTAGGGTTTTTTCTTATAATTTTTATTTTTTAATTTTTATTCTTTTTTAATTAAAAAAACTCATAAGTTTAGTTTTATTTAGTTTATTTAGTTTATTTTTTAATTAAGTTTATTTTTATTTTTATTTAGTTTAGTTTTTTTATTTTAGGATTATTTATTTTAGCTTAGGTTTTTTATTTTGGTTTATTTTTTAGATTTAGGTTTTGGTTTAGGTTTACATTTTAGTTTAGTTTCTTTTTTAATTTATTTTTTAAGTTTATGTATTATTTTTTATTTTTAGGTTTAGGTTTAGGGTTTAGGTTTTTTTAAGGTTTATTTTAAGGTTATATTTTTTTAGTTTAGGTTTGGATTTATTTTTAGTTTATTTTATTTTATTTAGGGTTTAAGTTTAGTTTATTATAGGATTAGATTTATGTTTTCTTTATTTTAGTTTAGTTTAATATAGTTTAGGTTTAGGTTTATTTTATTTTTATTTTATGTTTTGGTTTTTTTTAGTTTATGGTTTAGGCTTTATTTTTTGTTTATTTTTTTAGGTTTAGGTTTTTCTTTAGTTTTTATTTTATTTTATTTTTATTTTAGGTTTAGTTTTTATTTTATTTAGGTTTTTTTATTTTTTAGTTTAGTTTAGGTTTTTAATTATTTTATTTTATTTTAATTTTTATTATATTTTAGTTTAGGTTTCTTTATTTATTTATTTTTTTAGGTTTTTTTTAGGTTTAGGTTTTTAGCTTTTTAGGGTCTAGGGTCTAGGGTTTAGGGTTTAGGGTTTAAGGTTTAGGGTTACTTGAGGGTTTAAGGTTTATGGTTTGGGGTTTAGGGTTTAGGGTTTAGGGATTAGGGTTTAGGGTTTAGGGTTTAGGTTTTAGGTTTTAGGGTTTAGGGTTTAGGGTTTAAGGTTTAGGGTTTTGGGGTTTAGGGTTTAGGGTTTAGGGTTTAGGGTTTAGGGTTTAGGGTTTAGGGTTTCAGGTTTAAGGTTTAGGGTTTAGGTTTTAGGTTTAGGGTTCAAGTTTTAATTTTGGGTTTAGGGTTTTTGGTTTTTTTTTAACATAGAAGAAATTTAGATTCAACATTTCTTCTTTTCAATTTCATCAACCAAGTAACACAAGATACAAGCGACGATAAAGATAAAAAATGAGCATGCATAGAGCAAATATAAAACCCTTGATAACTAGAATCATCTTTATTATAAAGACATAGTTTCATAAGTAGCATATTGGATCGTGCGTTCTTCAGTTTCTTCAGTTCCCATCAAAACCACCCTGGCCCCTTGAGTTGTAAGATCCACCATCATATCCTCAATCTCTCCCTCCACCACCACCATGGCTATAACCTCCGTCGCTCCTCCTGCCTCCATAACCACCATTGCTCTGACCACTCCCTCCATATCCACCAGCACCTCCAGATCCCCCACCACCACTACGATAATTGCCACCTCTGCCTTCGCCTCCACCAACAGATCTCGACTGAGCATGGTTGACGGTGATGTTTCTACCATCAAGGTTCTGCCCATTCTTAGGGTTTAGGTTTATTAGGTTTATTTTTTAGTTTAATTAGTTATTTTATGTTTAGGTTTATAGTTTTGGGTTTATGGTTAGGGTTTAGGATTTAGGGTTTAGGGTTTTAAGGTTTATACTTTTAGGATTTCGGGTTTAAGGTTAGGGTATAGCATTTAGGGTTTTAGGCCTTAGGGTTTTAGGGATTAGGGTTTAGCGTTTGGGTTTTGGGTTTAGGGTTTAGGGTTTAGGGTTTAGAGTTTAAGCTTTAGGGTTTAGGATTTTAAGGGTTTAGCGTTTAGGGTTAGCTTAGCGTTTAGGGTTAGTTTAGGGTTTAAGCTTTATTGTTTAAGGTTTTTAGGGTTAAAGTTCAGGTTTTTGGGTTAGTTTAGGGTTTAGGGTTTATGTTAGCTAGGGTTTTTTTAAGGTTTGGTGTTTAGGGTTTATTTAGGTTTAGTGGTTTTTTAAAGGCATAGTGGTTGGTTTAGGGTTTTTTTTTAAAATTAACCAAACCGACATGTTTAGGTTTATTTAGTTTATTTTTTATTTATTTTAATTTTTTTATTTATTTTATTTTTATTTAGGTTTATTTTTATTTTTCTTTAGTTTAGTTTATTTATTTTAGGTTTATTTATTTTAGATTTTAGGTTTTAGTTTATTTTTTTTTTAGTTTTATTTTTATTTTATTTTTAGGTTTTATTTTTTTAGGTTTAGGTTTAGTTTTTATTTTATATTTTGAGGTTTAGGTTTAGGTTTTATTTAAGGTTTATTTTAGGTTTTATTTATTCTTGGTCTTGGTTTATTTTATTTATTTTATTTTATTTAGGTTTAGGTTTAGGTTTATTTTATTCTATTTATTTAATTTTTATTTTAGGTTTAGGTTTTTTTTGGTTTAGGGTTTAAGTTTTTATTTATTTATTTTCAGGTTTATTTTTTTAGGTTTATGTTTTTATTTAGTTTATTTTATTTTCTTTTGGTTTATTTTATTTTTATTTTAGGTTTGGTTTTTTACTTTATTTAGTTTTTTAATCTTAGGTTTATTTTATTTATTTTTATTTTAGTTTAGGTTTTTACTTATTTTATTTTAATTTATTTTGGTTAGTTTATTTGATTTTATTTTTAGGATTACGTTTAGGTTTTAGTTCAGGTTTTTATTTTATTTTATTTTTTTATTTTACTTAAGTTTAGGTTTTTATATTTATTTTTTTAAATTTTAAGTTTTAGGTTTTTTATGGTTTAGGGTTTACAATTTAGGGTTTAGTTTTAGTTTTAGGCTTTTAGGGTTTTATTTTTTAGGGTTTAGGGTTAGCTTAGATTTTTTTTTTTTTAAAATAAAATTAAGTAAACCCCAGAAATTTATTTATTTATTATTTTTATTTTTTTTATTTTATTTTTTTTATTTATTTATTTATTTTATTTATTTTAGTTTAGGTTTTATTTTAATTTATTTTAGGTTTAGTTTATTTTAGTTGAGTTTTATTTTATTTTATTTTTTAGGTTTACCATTTATTATTTAGGATTTATTTTATTTTATTTTAGGTTTAAATTTTGGTTTTATTTTAATTTCAATTTTAGTTTATTTTATTTTATTTAGTTTAGGTTTTGGTTTAGTTTTACTTTAGGTTTAGGTTTAGGTTTTATTTAGTTTAGTTTATTTTAGTTGAGGATTTGGTTTATTTTATTTTGTCTAAATTTATTTTTATTTTAGGTTTAGGTTTTTTTATGTTTAGGGTTTATTTTATTTTATTTTGTTTAGGTTTTGGTTTAGGTATAGTTTACTTTAGGTTTAGATTTAGGTTTTATTTTTTTTAGTTTAGTTTACTTTTATTTAGGTATATGTTTATTTTATTTTATTTATTTTATTTTTATTTTAATATAGGTTTTTTTAGTTTAGTGTAGTTTAGTTTAGTTTTTTTAGGCTTGAGGGTTTAGGGTTTAGGTTGTAAGTTTAGGGTTTGGGTTTAGGATTTAGAGTTTTTTAGTTTATTTTATTTTATTTAGTTTAGGTTTCAATTATTATTTTTTTATTTTAGTTTATTTTTATTAGCTTATTTTATTTTATTTTTAGGTTTAGGTTTAGGTTTTATTTTATGTTTTTATTTAGGTTTAGGTTTATTTAGTTATTTTATTTTTAGGTTGAATTTAGTTTAGTAGTTTTAGGCCCAGGGTTTAGGTTTTAGTGTTTAGGATGGTATTGTTTAGATTTAGCATGTGGGAGTTAGGGTTTTTGGGTTAGAGTTTAGGGTCAAGGTAAGGGTTAAGGGTAAGGTTTTTAGGTTTAGTTTAGGTTTAGATTGTGGTTTAGGACAGTTAATTTAGTGGTATGGTTTGGGTTTAGGTTAGTTAGTAGGGAGTGGGGTTTAGCGAGGTTTTTTAGATATGGTTTAGGTTGGGTTATAGGGTTTAGGGTTTAGGGTTTTAGGGTTTAGAATTTTGGGGTTTATGGTTTAGGATTTAGGGTTTTTAGGGTTTAGGGTTTAAAGTTTAGGTTTTATGTTTAGAGTTCAGGTTTTACTTTAGGGTTTAGGATTTTTGGTTATTTTAACAGAGAACAAATTCAAATTCAACATTTCTTCTTTTTGATTTCATCATCCAAGTAACACACCAAGTTTTCTAAGACACAAATGACGACATAGATAAAAAATGAGCAGGCTTAGAGAAAATCGAAAACCCTAGATAACTAGAACTGTCTCTACTGTAAGACATTGTTACATAAGTAGCAGATCGGATTGGTCGTTCTTCAGTTTCTCCAGTTCCCATTAGAACCACCCCAGTCTCTCGATTAGCGAGATCCACCATCATATCCCAGATCTCTCCCTGGCCACCACCACGGTTGTAACCTTCATCATTCCTCCCACCTCCATAACCACGACTGCTCCGACCACCACCTCCATATCCACCAGCACCTCTAGATATCAAACCACCGCGAAATGATGCCTCCTTCGCCCATCCATCAGATCTAAACCGGAGCCGTTGATGGTGATGTTCCAGCCGTCAAGGTTCAGCCCATTCTTAGGGTTTAGGTTTAAGTTTATTAGGTTTTAGGGTTTAGGTTTATTTTTAAATTTATTTAGTTACTTTAGGTTTAGGTTTAGGGTTTGGGGTTTAGGGTTTAGAGTTTAGGGTTAGGGTTTAAGATTTAGGTTTAGGTTTAGAGGGTTTTAGAGTTTATGGTTTTAGGTTTTAGGGTTAGGGTTTAGGGTTTATGGTTTAAGGTTGTTCGTTTAGTGTTGTAGGTTTAGGGTTTTGGTTTAGGGCTTAGTGTTTTGGGTTTAGGATTTAGGGTATTTTTTTTTAAATTAAGTAAACCGGTAGGTTTACATTTATTTAGTTTACTTAGTTTATTTTTTATTTATTTTAAGTTTTTTTTATCTAGGTTTTTTTATTTTTTTTAATTTATTTTAGTTTATTTATTTTATGTTTATTTATTTTATTTTATTTATTTTAGGTTTATTTATTTATGTTTAGGTTCTTTATTTTAGTTTATTTTTTAGCTTTAGATTTAGGTTTAGGTTTATTTTTTAGTTGAGTTTTATTTTTATTTTATTTTTTAAGTTCACGCTTTTAGGATTTTAGTGTTTAGGATTTAGGGTTTAGGGTTTTAGGGTTTAGGGTTAGGGTTGACTTGACAAGATCAGGAAAACTATAATAAAGTAAATTCTTTTTAGACCAAACCAGCTAGCTAGAGCACCCAATCCAAGCAGCCAGTAAGGCAGTCCACCCTGCGAGCCACCAAGGCAGCCAATGATTCAAATCATTAGACTTATAAACATCAGGATGAAAGACAGAAAGAGTCATCCATTCAGAAATATTGAGAAATTCCCAAGAGAAAGCCATAGACAGCAGCCACCAATCCCAATCCAAAGAGAGGAGAATCCATTTAAAATAGCTAGATACAATAGCCAAAATAAAAAAAAAGTAATAGCCCTGCATGATTAAAAATAATCCAACAGCCAGAGACAGCCACAAATAAGAACCCCAACAGGATCAACATCATCCAAATCCAAAAAAAACATCCAACTAGTAGTTTGCAACCTTCCAGTTTAAAATACAAATTAAAAAAAACTCAGTATTACAGGAGGCACACCCAATAATCAGACAATATAACAAACTAGAAGCAGCCAACCTTACACTCATCTAGAATAGCACTAAAGAAAGGATAAAAAGCCATAGGAAAATACCACTCCAAGCTATAACCAAAGAACAAAGAGCCCTCAAGGTCACATAACTCCTCTTTGCTGCAAAAGAAAAAACCACAACAACACAGCTGTCAATAGCCACCTTTCGATGAGCATGCCCCAACCAGGAGGCCCACACCCCAAACAACACAAGTAAAATACATAAGGACAAGAACAAGTGGGAAGGATGAGACCCAAGAGAGAAAAGACAACCAAAAGAAACTAGAAAAACCATCCTAATCAGCAAACAACAAGGTGACAGAACATCCAACCACAGCTGAAAGGTCACAAAAATTGCATGAGCCACACTCAGAAAAGGAAAAAACCCACAACTAGGCAACAATAGCAAATAGCCAATGATAAAATCCAGAGCAAATAAAGAAGGTTGCAGAGAGATCGAACAAATAACAAAGACCACACCAACCAGAAGACAAGCAGGACCCAACAGCCTCCACCTGTAGCAAACACCTCTACCAAAATGGGAGAGAAAGAAAACTAGAAAATAAAAATTACAAAAAAAATCCAATGAATGGAAAGACAACCCCAACACATCCAAAGAATAGGAAGAAAACAAATAGAAGAATAAAAGTAGGTTTAAGTGAAGAAAAAAATAAAGACCAAACCAGCATAAGAGAAAACCTGAAATATTCAAAACCAATAATAAGGGAAAAGCCAAAGCCCCATAGGAGGAAAATAGGTTAAAATCTTCTAACATAAAGCAAACCAGTTTTATCTAGATTCATAAGACCCCTTAAAAGCAAAGGTATGTCATCATTAGAAAACATATGCATAGAAGAAGACTTGGCTCTCAAATTGGCAAGAAAGTCAGCACAAGAATTAGCTTCCCTATAAATATGAGAAATTTAAAAATCTAGGTTAATAAGAAGCCTCCTATTATGATTAAGTAAATAATACACTTCTGCATTACCATGAGCATCAAAATTGAGTAAATCTAAAAAAGGTGGGCATCAACTTCAAACCAGATCTTATGAAAACCTTGTTGAAAATAAATAGAAATTTCATGATGAAAGCCTTTTAGCTCAGCAAATAACACAGAACAAGGCTCTAAAGGGGAAGCAAAAGCAGAGAAAACCTTGCCATTATGATCTCTCAATATCCCACCACAACCATAATAGCCATTAGCAGCCATCAATGTTAACCTTGAAGTGATAATTGGTTTAATCCAAGATAATTTTCTAGTAGGAGAGACATTACAAGATGGAAGGTTAATTCCAAAATTGAAGGCCATAGACTTGCACCCCTTTAAAACTAGAGTGAGTAAGAAGATTAGCTTTGAGAGACATATTCATAGAAATATGATGCTTAACATCATTTCTATCCATCCAAATATTCCAAAGAATAGTAGTAGCTAAAACAATTTTAACATGACCCTTAGAAGTATGAGAGAAACATGCTTCAAGAAGTTGCATAATAGAAAATGAACCATTAAAATGGAAAGTTTTAAAAATATTATCATACCAATTCTACACTTTAGCAACAATAGGGCCATTCAAAAAAATATGATCCACATTTTCAATGTGATAGCAACAGTAGCATTTAGAGGGGAGATGGAAGGCTTTTTTCAGAAGAGTGGCATCCACAGGGATATAATGCTTCAGAATGCGCCAAGTTAAAATCAAGAATGAAGTAGGGACACAAATATTTCAGATTTTAGTAAAAACCAAGGACTCTTGATATTTAAATTTGATGAAATGCCAAACATCCTTAAAAATAAAATCTCCAGAAGAAGAATTTTTGAAGAGAATTTTGTTAGGTTCATTAAGGAAAGGACAAATTTTTTGGATTTGGTAAACTATCACATTAGGGACAAGGATATTTAATTGTGCCACATCCCATTTATTGTGAGTAATTAACTGATTAATCTTAAGCATCACATTATAATGAGTATTGAGCAAGGAATCAATAGAGCCCTGCCCCAGTCAATTGTCTTGCCAAAAGAAAGAGGAACGAGAATTGACACACTAAGAAATTAAGTTCTCAGCATTCCATTTGATACTACAAAGTCTTCTCCACAGAGGAGAATCCCCATATTTGAAAGCACAAATGAGGGGATGTTTTCCCTAACAATATTTAGCATGCATAAACTTAGACTAGTAACTATGGTTATTTCTAAAATTTTACCACATTTTGTATGAAAAATAGTTAATAGAATCTCTAATGTTTTGCAACCCAAGCCACCTTCATTATTAGGACCACAACAGTTGTGCCAACTAGCCCAATGTAATCTTTTGGAAGAAGAGTTAGAACCCCAAAAAAATTAATTAAAAAATCTATTGATCCTTTTAATAATAGAATGGGTAGGAACAATAGTAGACAAGAGATATAAAGGCAGAGAGCGAAGGGTACTTTTGATCAGGATAAGTCTAGCACCAAAGGAAAGTAAATGAAATTCTCAAGAGGATGGTTTCTTATTTATTTTCTGAATGACTTCATCAAATAAAGAAGATCTTTTTATTCCTCTATATAAAGGATTCCCCAAATACTTGATAAGGAGAATTTGATGCAAGAAACTCATAGTAATCTTAATAGCATTCATCTTAGGTAGGGAAATAGAAGATCTAGTAATAAATCAACTTTTATCAAGATTAATATTCAAGCCACTCTCTCTACCAAAAAGAGTTAAGAACTTACACTATTTTTAAATATAAACACCAATGGTTCTGTAGTACATGTGTTGACCTCAATTTTGGAGTTTGCTCTTAACCTCCTCTTCTTAGACTTAGGACTCTCCTAGACACTAAGAATTCCTTAGTCATAAGACTCTTCTAGTGATTAAGTGAACACTTAACCTAAGCCTAGAGACTTAGAAAGGTTAACCATAAGATTAGGATATGCCTTAGAGCTGAAGGAAATCACTTATCCTATACCTAAACCCACTCCAAATACACCTTCTCAAATCAAACCCATATTCAAATCTTAAATGAAACCTCAAATTCAAAATCTAATTCCAAATTTGACTCCAAATGATTGAATCCCAAAATCAAGTCAAATCAAAATCCTTCTTAAGCCCTATGATTATCTTATGGATTTAGACTTAGATAAATATAAATCAATCCAAATTCACTTGATGTTCTCAAAGATCAATTCAATCCTTCGATCAATTTATCAAATTCAAACTCAAACTCAACTTCAAACCATGATCCGAACCTAAATCAAAATTCTTAAGCCAATTTCATGGACTTAGCCAAATCCTATGCAAATCAACTCAAAACCAATGGATTTTCTCTTGAATCAATCATTCATTCAATTATCTACCCAAATATAAATGAAACCTACAATCATCAAATCAAATCAAAGCCAATCCTAGTCAAACCCAGCTTATCGCTTTTGACTTGAAAATTTCAAATGAGCTAAAATCCCTTATACTCAAAATTGATTGTTGTTGAATTTATATTTCAATACAGGTCTCATATATAAGTTAAACTAAACCAAAATCAAACTAAAACCTAACCAATTGACCCACTCAGGTCCACTTGACCCAAAGTGACCTAATGGACCCATTTGAGCCAACTTCCAATACAACCCAAATTGGATTGAACTAAGCTCACCGAAATCTTCTACCATGATTGTTGATCACCCCAGGATGATCAATTGCAATCAATTGGGTCAAACCAAGTCAACTCAATCATTTGACCAAGTCAACCCTTAGCCCAAATGAACCAAAACTAGCCAAAACTCATCCTACATCAAATTGATTGAAACCAATGATTTGAATCAACCTAAAATCAAGATTTGAATATTACTTGACCACCAATTGAGCCAAAATAATCCCAATTGGCCATTCGATCCAAGTTGACCCAAATTGGCCTAAAGGACCAAATTGGGTCAAATAATGATCTAACCCAAATTGATTGCAACCAATGGCTCAAGTTCATTCCAAATTGATTATTGAACTTGACCAAAGTCATAATTAAGTCTAATTTGACCAATTGGTCAACTTGACCAACCTAGCCCAAATTGGCCTAAAGGGTTAGTTTGGCCTAAATCCAAATTAAATCCAAATTGATTAGAATAAAGACCACATTCATCTTCAATTAGCCAATTGAACATGAATCAACCCAAAACCCAAGCCAATTTTGCCAATTTTGGTCAAATTGGTCAATTTAACTCATTTGACCCATTTGATTCCAAATGAGCCAAAATCAATTCTAAGCCAAATTAAATCTAATTGGTCATATAAAAACTCTTCAAATCATCATTTGAACCAAAATTAAGCCTTGGTTTGACCCAATTTGACCAATTGGTCAACCTAACCTGATATGACCCAATTTGACCCATATGACCCAAATTGAGCCAAATCCCTTGAAACCAAGCCATGACCCATTGGGGGATGATCAAACCTGACCCAAACCCATTTGAGATCAGCCCAAAATCAACCCAACCAAACTAAATCTCTCATGGATCCTCCCCCACATAGGATTCCACCCAACCTCATTTAATTCTCCCAATCACATGCATTCACCTCCTCCCCAATATTTGCATTCAATGGAGCTGATCATATGACAACAAAAGAGGACTTTGGAGCAAAAATCTAATGTCCTTAGCCAATCCATCATCCATCCCAATCATCCCAAGAAAATAACAACACTTTGTTGCCAAAAATTCAAAAAAGGAGAAGTTTCGGCCATTATTAAAGGAGGGGGAAATGAGGCTTCATTCCTCTTCCTCCTACCACTACTCAGCCCCCAAGAGCTCCCAAAAGCAACCAGCCACCACTTACCCACCTCTCTTGGGCCAAAAACATCAAAATTGGTTGGATTTCTGTGAGGAAATGGCAAGCATCAGAAAATACATCATTTTGAAGTGAAGGCAAAGACTACAATCATTCCAAAGCTTCCTCGGAGCTCACTCAGATCTTCACCGTCACCAAAAAACCTCGAAGGTAATTTTTCCAAACTAGTTGGCCTTAAGACTTATTTATTATTTATGATTGAATTATTAGGATTTATTTTCATTATATTTAGTCTTATGAGAGAGATTTTTTGGTGAAAATTACTATGAAAATGAGCCAAATTGGAAGAAATTAGGTTCAAAATCATGAAAAATCCCGTCGGATAAATGGTGTTTCACAAGATTTCCCACCAGCCATCTAATCCTGCCATTCAGATCCATGACTGTGGAGTTCGGATCCATAATCGTATGATTCAGATTCACGATCATGTGATTCAGATTCATGATCGCGTGGTTTGGATCTATGAAGCGCGTCATGATCATGTGGATCCGTCCATCGCATCAATGCTCACTACCTACATGTCGATCCTACATCACGTGATTTCTCCCTCATCTACCACGCATATGGGCCAATCACACGCCATGGCACCGCTGCCATGACAACAGCGCCTAGTCGCACGGTGCCATGTGGCACTGCATTACCCCATCAATGCTCGTGGGTTATGTGGAAAAATGTCTATTTTTTATTTTAAAATTTATTTAAGTGTCCTCAAACTTTGAAAATTCATAAAAAATAAAACACTTAATGAAAAATTACAAATAAGGGCATTGAACAAGACTTTCTAAGAGGAATCCAATGAATCAAAAATCTCCAAATTCCAACGAATGGTTTGAGCTTAATTTAAGTTTTAGTGAAATTAAAACATCATAATTACTCTAAAAATACATGTCTGATTGAAGTGAAATTTTTAGAGATTGAAATAAGGCTTAAAATCTACCTACCATAAAAATTTGAAGATGAAATGATAGATGGATCAAAAGATATTGAATTAATAAAATCTACCTACCATAAAATCTTGTTTGAAAATAAGTATTAATAAAACTTCTTTTTAGCTCAATTCTTATCTCTTCTGTGCTATAAATATCTTTTGCTTGCGAATCTACCACGATGTGTTCAGGGTAGGTATAAGAGAACCCAAGAGGCATACTATCCCTCCATAACATAAACACAAACTACAAATGATCCTCCAATGCTATTAGGATAGGTGTAAGAGAACCCAAGAGGCATCCTATTTCAACTAATACAACTAAGTTAGGTGTAGGAGAACCCAAGTGGAATCCTTTCTTGGTGGAGCACTCTTGCGGTTATTTCATCCATTATTCTATGTGTTAAGGGTAGGTGTAAGAGAACCCAAGCGCATCAGATTACCTCTTTCACAACACAAACAAACACATATCTTTTATCTCGAAGTTATTTTAATGTGAGCAAGCCCCTCGGCACTCACTCATTAGGTCTCAAGCTACCTTGCTAGTGTGTCACCCTAATGGTCACTTATCCGCAATGTGAGTCCCCGCTTCTTGACTTGACTATTACAAACCAACAAGCTTGTCGTTGGTAGGACTTACCCAGTGGTAAGCTACCCTATGTTGACTTTGTTTAAGATGATGACACACGCTTTCTTTTTTGGTTATCCAATATTCATTGACTTGGTCGACTAGGTCGAGTATATTTGAGGTTTAGGATAAGTCCCCCAATGACTCATTTCCTCCTAACTAAATTAAGCTTGGGTCTAGTCCTTACATATGACTCTTCATTTGGTAGTCTTCCTAGGTCGGATAACCCCTGTTGAGCTAAAGATAGACTATCCTAATGATCAGTTTTTCTTTAGAGAGATGTGCCACGCCTTCTTTCTAGAATGATTGCCAACAACGCACCTTAGGTTGGTTATCACTATGACGGTGATACCCGGTGGATACACCTCTCTTACATGTGATTCCCATACTTTCTCCTTGAGTTGACCACTGAATACCTACATGCTTTCTTTTACAGGGTTTTGGATAAAATCGCAAGCCAATAAGGCCCTTAACATAGCACACCAAATTAAATTAAATCAAATCAATATAAAATTAAATTATTCATCAGGATTACTCCTGAGTTGAGGTAAGATCCCTAACAACACTCATTTAGAAGTCACTTTAGGTAGGTTCGATGTGTTGTCCATCCAATAGATCACCCCAGCTTTTCCTCTTTAGAAGATGTAAACGCTCTTTCTAGCATTGTTGCATAACAAATACAATCCCTTAGAGATAGTCCTACCTTATGGTAGGTAGACTACCCCTTTGGACTTATAAATCTAAGATAGGCTAAGGCCCCCATGACTCTTTTTTAATGTAGTCCATCGCATACTGATAGGGTCCATAACAAAATAAATTCAAAACTAATCTACCCAGAGGAGTCAAATTAAACATATCGGACAAACCAAAATTCTGCCCAGTGAGGTTCAAATCAAATTAGCCTCCATAGTGGAACTTAGATCTAAATAAAATAAATTCAATCAAGTGTACATCCCCAGTGGATATGCCCTTAATCTAGAATAATTCTCCCTAGTGGAGCCATAAAAAATTAAACCAACCTCTCTAGTGGAGTCTAATCAAATAAATCAAAGAAATCTAATTAAATTCTTATACCAGTGGATTGCCCGAACCTGCTTCCCTAGTGGAAGGCTCATATACCCAATCCTATTTGAGCACATATCCCAGTAGATATGCATCCACATCAATTAAAATAAAATAAATTAAAATCAAGTTGATCTTTATCCCCATCAAATTATAGATTCTTATCCCAAGAAAATACACACCCAAACTAATCATATTCACAATCAAACTCAAATTCTTATCTCTTAGTGGATAACTTGAATCTGCTTCCCTAGTGGAAGGTTCATGTACTCAATCCCCAGTGAATTTCATCTTGCTCTCTTATGCCCTTAGCATAAAGTGAGTCGCATCGCATTTAAGATTGTGATTCTATCTATCTCGTGTAAAGATCATTTCTATTAATGTTTGCATCTTTTGGATGTTGTTGATCATTTCGATCAACGCCAAGATGTGTGGTATGCCTTATCAGTTACACCACACCTATTGGGGGACCTTTCGTTGACCTCACTTTTGGATTGAGCTCTTAACCTCCCCTTCTTAGACTTAGGACTCTTCTAGACACTAAGAACTCATTACATAAGACACTTCTAGTGATTAGTGAACACTTAACCCAAGCCTAGACTTAGAAAGGTTAACCATAGGATTAGGTTGCCTTAAGGCTTAAGGAAATCACTATCCCATAGCCTAAACCCACTACATATACACCTTCTCAATAGAACTTTCAAATCTCAAACCAAACCTCAAATTCAAATTCAAATTCTAAATCTAATTCCAAATTTAACTCCAAATGATTGAAACCCAAAATCAAGTCAAATCAAAATCCTTCCTAAGCCCGGTGATTTATCTTATAGATTTAGCCTTAGGAAAATCCAAATCAATCCAAATTCAATTGACTTTCTCAAAGATCAATTCAACCCTTTGATCGATTTATCAAATCCAAACTCAAACTCAACTTCAAACTATGATCCAAACCTAAATCCAAACCCTTAAGCCAATTTAATGGACTTAGCCAAATCCAATCCAAATCAACTCAAAACCAATGGATTTTCTCTTGAATCAATCATTCATTCAATTATCTACCCAAATATAAATGAAACTGATAATTATCAAATCAAATTGAAGCCAACCCAAGTTAAAACCAACCTAGCCCTTTTAACTTGAAAATTTCAAATGAGCCAAAATCCCTTATGCCAAATTGATTGTCCATGAATTTATATTTTAATCTAAGGCTCATGTATAAGTTCAACTAAACCAATCAAACCAAAACCAAACCTTGACACTTAAGTCCACTTGACCCAAAGTGACCTAAAGGACCCATTTCCAATTCCAACCCAAATTGGATTGAATTAAGCTCATCAAAATATTCCATCATGATTGTTGATCACCCTGGATGATCAATTGCAACCAATTAGGTCAAACCAAGTCAACTTAGTCATTTGACCAAGTCAACCCTTGAACCAAATGAACCATAACTAGCCAAAACTCATCCTACATCAAATTGATTGAAACCAATGATTTGAATCAACCCAAAATTAATATTTAAATATGACTTGACCACCAATTGAGCCAAACCAAGCCCAATTGGCCATTCGTTAACCCAAATTGGCCAAAAGGACCAAATTGAGTTAAATCATCATCTAACCAAAATTGATTGCAACCAATGGCTCAAAGTTATTCCAAATTTATTATTGAACTTGACCAAAGCCATAATTGAGCCTAATTTGACCAATTGGTCAACTTGACCCAACCTTGCTCAAATTGGCCTAAAGGGTCAATTTAGCTTAAATCCAAATTAAATCTAAATTGATTCGAACCAAAGATCACATTCTACTTTAATTAGCCAATTGAACATGAATCAACCATAACCTAAGCCAATTTGGCCAATTTTGGTCAAATTGGTCAATTTTACCCATTTGATTCCAAATATCCCAAAATCAATTCTAAGCCAAATTAAATCAAATTGATCATACCAAAACATTTTAGATCATCATTTGAACCTAACCTAAGCCTTGGTTTAACCCAATTTGACTGGTTAACCTAACCCGACATGACCCAATATGACCCATATGACCCAAATTGAATCAAATCCCTTGAAACCAAGCCATAATCCATTGGGGGTTGATCAAACTTGACCCAAACCATTTGGGATAAGCCCAAAATCAACCCATACAACTAAATCCCTCATGGATCCTCCACATAGGATTCCACCCAGCCTCATTTAAATCTCCTCATCACATGCATTCACCTCCTCCCCAACATTTGCATTCAATGGAGCTGATCATATGGCAGAAAAAGATGAATTTGGAGCAAAAATCCAAAGTCCTCAATCAATCCATCATTCATCTCAACCACCTTAAGAAAAATGACAACACTTTAGAGCCAAAAATTCAAAAAGAGGAAGATTTTGGCCACTATTAAAGGAGGGGGAAATGAGGCTATTTCTCCTACCACTATTCATCCCCAAGAGCTCCCAAAGCAACCACCACCACTTCCCCACCTCTTGAGCCAAAACATCAAAATCGAGTAGATTCCAGTGAGGAAATGGCAAGCATTAGAAAATACATCATTCTAAAGTGAAGGCGAAAGCTACACTCATTCCAAAGCTTCCTCTTACACTGAGCCCACTTGGATCTTCACCATCGCTGAAAACTATTCCCGATGAGGTAATTTAGCCAAACTTTAGCTGGTCTTAGGAACTTATATTTATGTCGATTCTTGCATGATTTTTAGGAATTTTTAAGAGAAGCCTTATATTTTTTTATTATATTTAGTCCTAATATGAATCGATAGAATTTTTGGTGAAAATCATCATGAAAATGAGCTAAATCGGATGAATCTTAGTTCAAAATTATGAAAAATCCCATCAAATGAATAGTGTTCCATCGGATTTCCCGCTAGCCATTCGATCCCACCGTTCGAGATCGGACAACTCAGAATGCGTGATCGTTCATTTTGGATCCATGCGGGATTTGCATCCGCTTGATTTGTGATCGCGCGATCCACGATCGCATGCTAAATGACATGGATTGATCCGATCGTCCGATCCACGATCAGATGCTCCACCCCAATCCATGCATCATGATCCCATGTCATGTGATTTTCTGCTCATCTGCTAATGTGCCACCGTGCAGGCCAATCGCGTAGCGCCGCGTGGTGACCCATGCCATACGGGACAGTGGTGCCCAATCGTGCAGTGCCATGTGGCACCGCATTGCCCCATTAGTGCCCGCACGACGCTGACTGGATTAAGTGGGAAAATGCCTATTTTTATTTTAAAAATTATTTAACTATCTTGAAACTTTGAAAATTCATAAAAAATAAAATACTTAATAAAAAATTACAAATAAGGGCTCATTTGACCCATCTTTTCGAGAGGAATCCAACAAATCAAAAAATCTCCAAATTCTAATGAATGGTTTGAGCTTAATTTAAGTTTTAGTGAAAATTAAACTTCATTAATTACTCTAAAATTCAAGTTTGATTAAAGTAAAATTTTTAGAGATTGAAATAAGGCTTAAAATCTACCTACCATAAACATTTTAAGAAAAAAATGATGGCTAGATCGAAATATATTGAATTTAGAAGTTCAAGTGCTCTATTTTAAGTAACCAAATCAGTAAACCTTATAAAATTTGGAAAAATTAGTTAAAACTTTAGAAATTCATAACTAATCCTAAAAAAACCCAAAAACATAAAAATGAGGGCTCATTTTAAAGGTATTTTAGAGGGTCTTAATTTAAAATTAATTTTAATTAATTTTAAAGGCTTAATTTGGGTTTAACTAAAAATTTAATTAGTTTAATTAATACCTAATTACCCAAGTAATTAATTCCAAACTTCAAGTTCATTAACGGGATGACCTCTACCTCCTATGATTTTCTTGAGAATTATTTTGGTTAATTAGAGATATTGTTTGTCTTAGCCTTAATTACTCTCTTAAGTAATTATGTGACTAATTAATATTCTAAATAGCAAGATAAATCACTAGTTAAGCTTGCATTCATTGTGAGGTAGTGGATGGACATGGGGAATGAGACCTCATTCCCATTCTTTTCCCTAAGTTCAATTCACTTGAGATGAGATTAATTAATAGTTTAATTCATTAATTGAATGACTTGATTAATCAAGTTAAAGTCATAATCATTCCAGAAGTTGTTTAATTAAGTTTCTTGGATAGATTCTTAGGTGTTCAACAATCAAAGAGAATTCTAAGGAAATTATAACTAGCCTACATGTGTGGGAGAGTTATAAGAGTACTTAATTAAAACCTTAGTTTAATTAACTAATAATCAGACAAATTGCATTAGGCCCTTTTATTTTCATAAGATCATTGCTGATTTTATTTCCAAAGCATATGCATATCATATTGGCTCATTATTAATTAGTTAATTAACTTAAGGTGATATAGGTAAGGATTAATTAATTCATTTAATTCACACCTTAACCTAATTAAACCATTAAAATCAACTTAATAACTCTTCATTAAACCAAATTAAGTCACACATGGGGAATGGGGTTAGGATTAGAAAATCTCTTTCATATTCATTAAACCAAACCAAACTAAATGAAGCTAAAGTGAACTTAGTTAATTTAATATCTAAATCAATCTATTTGGAATAAGAGAGTTACTCAATCATTAAATATTTCAAATTAATAACTAAATCAAACACATTAATCAAATTAAATAAACATAATAAATGAATCAAATCTGATAAAACTCTAATCATAAATAATCAAACTTAACTGAAATAAAATAAATAGTTAATTCACTTAATAACAATGATAATAATAACAATAATCCTTTAATCAAACCGAACTTAAGTAAAACACTTAACTGAATCAAATAACTCATATATGGGTAATCATTAATCTCAAATTAATATAATGATTTAAAAATTTAGTTACCCCCAATCAAACTTAATTAATTAAACATTTAATTAATGCAAACTTAATGAATTAATCCATCATCTTAATGAACCAAATTAACTTTATAGATCTCATTAAAATTAATTCAAATCAAACACATAATTAATCTACTAATTAATTTGATCACACCTCTTAAATAAGCTAATTAAGATAATCAAATTAATTATATTAAACTTAAGCTTAATCATACATAAAAATATAATTAAATACCAATCAAATTCTAATTTAAACTTAAATCATTACGTCATTAATTAAGTCATTAACTTAAATAAATATGAAATAAAATTTAAAATTAAATAAATCTTTATTTAATTGAATAATTGATCACACCTCTTAAGTAAGCTAATTAAGTTAATTAAATTAATTATATCAAACTTAAGCTTAATCAAACATAAATTTCAACATAATTAAAATGTAATTAAATGCCAATCAAATCATAAATTAAACCTAAATTAAAGTCATTAATTACATCATCAACCTAAACAAATATGAAACAAAATTAAAAATTAAACAAATCCATATTTAATCTAATACTTAACCTAAACATACTTCCTAATTAAATTAATTTTCACATTGAACTTAAGCAAACCTATAGATCAATAAAGCTAATCAAATCAAATTAAATCAAATAAAGAATGACTCTAATCAATTTAATATGTACTCAAATCAAATCTTATTTAACCTACTTAAATGAGATAAACTAATTAACTATCCAATCTATGAAATCAAAATACAAAACAAACTTTCATAAACATGGAAAAATGGATGAGATTAAAATAAAATTCTAATTTTAAAAAATCAAACTCAATAAAATCAAATTAAAATCTCAATTAATCTAATCAAACTACAAGTGAGCCATAATCATATCAAATAAACATAAAGTTAAATCACTTAATTATAATAAGAGAAAAGAATTAAATAATTTAAAAAGAAAATTAAATTATCAAGATTTAATTGAATCGTAACATCTAATTAAAAATTAATCAATAAAAAAAATATATGGATTTAAAACAAATCTTAAACTTCATTAGATATTAAGGATATTGAATTATCAAAATTTAATTAAATCAACACATTTAATCTAAAATTAATCAATCAAAAATACATGGATTTAAATAAACTTAAACTTAATTAGGTATTAAGGATATTGAATTATCAAGATTTAATTAAATCAACACATTTAATCTAAAATTAATCAATAAAAAAACACATTGATTTAAAAAACATAAACCTCATTAGATATTAAGGATGAATTATCAAGCTTTTAATTAAAAACACACATTTAATCTAAAATTAATCAATCAAAATACATGTAGATTAAATAAATGCAAATTTTAAAATCTAAATCAAATCAAATTAATTCACAAATTCAAATGGGCTAATCAAGATACTTAAGGACCTAGTTAGACTTTTAGGAGTTATGATGTAAAATAAGGTGAGTTCGCCTACAAATGGAATTCATTCTACTCTTCATTCTTGAAAACCTAAACATCATTCTAGCCAAATAAAAGTGAAATAAAATGATAAAAATAATAAATCATTAAAACATTTAAATTAAAATCACCCAAAGGCAAAATTTAAACAAATTCAAACTCAAAATAAAATCTTGAACTAAAATTACAAATAAAGTCTTGCCACACAAGCCAAAGCACACACACACATTAGAATATTAAGTCACCACTTCAAGTGCTAAGTTGGGTGTTGTATGTATGATTTTATGTTTTAGAATAGATGTTAGGTATATGCCTCAGTCGGATGGTGGATGGTAGGCTTTGATTAGCTCATTTTTTTTGCAGGTTGTACTTGAGGGGCATTGTAATAAAAATATAAATGCATTTGTTGTGGTTTTAGCCCTAAACATAATTCACGTTAGGATGTGGGCTTAGTTACCCATATGTGGTGCTAAGTCCAAATTATTCATATAAATGCTTATGTTATATAGTGTGTTTAGCTAACATTTATTTTGTAGATGTAGCTAAATTTACTTTTCTTATTTTTAAAATAATTTTATATTAGGAATTAGGATTAGTGTTATGGGGGATTAGGATGAGTAGTGCACAAAAGCTTCAGTCCCTAGGATGCCTTGTGATGTCTTTGGAGAAAATTAAATTAAAAAGAAGAGAATGAAGAAATGAAGAAAAGAAGACCCCATAACATGTATTATTTTTGTAATCCAGTCGTGTATAAGGGAAGTTTACCCATCTTTTTTTCTACTTTCAGGGTGTACGGTGGAACCCAACTGCACTAGCCTTTTATTCTTTTATGGTAGTCTATAAAATTATTTTGATGTTGTGTTTAGATTGTGCACTATAATTACATGCTTTCTTAGTTTCTTTATGTTTGATGTTTGAATGTGTGGCTCTGATGCGTAGGATCTTAAGATAAAATAAAATTTTCTACCTAATTAATAACTAGTATTTAAAATTTAAAATAATTCATAATCTCACATAAAAGCTTAAAAATTAAATCAAGATAACAAATTATTTAGCAACCCCTTAGCTAGATTGTATGTATAACATCATGCTTGTCATATTCTTCCACTCTTGTTAAGAGGGGCTTCCATCTAGAGAATAAAGTCTTAATCTGTGAGAGCCTTTGATGGAAGAACACCCCTTTCTCTCTTGATTTCGCCCATAATCAAGTTCTCATGCATTTAGGCATATAAAATCACATAGTGTCAAAACAAAGAGTCCAAAAGAATCAAATAAAGTTTATAAAATTTGCATTAGATTATGCCATGAATTTACACCAGTCATGCTCTAGTCTCTTAAGGAGTGAGTTTAAGGACTTAGACTCCATTCTAAATAAAATTAGCCTAGCCATCTTGCAAAGCATAAGACTTGCCCACATAAATTTAAAGCATAGGAGGTGTTAGTTGGTGGCCACTCCAGGTGCTTGTAAGTCCAACAGTCAAACAGTCTATACTCTCATGTGGAGATAGACCATCATGTCCACCTTTCGCTTAGATTTAGGACATGCTTATGTTTTATACCAAAGCTCTCTAGCTTAGGATCTTAGATAGATGTTTCCTTCAGGATACAAGCATAAATTGTCACCTCTTAGGCATTTACACAATCTGATTTTGTGGGATTATAAGTCCTAGTATTCTAATAAAATGTAAACTCAAATAATTAACTCTCTTCAATTTGAAAAATATAAAGCCCAACAATAGGATAGATTGGATTGCTCACTAGGCTTCCTAGTATCATGACCATTTCCTACTTTCTCTTTTGGATTCCAAAGATAAGTCTTCTCCTTTTGATCTATCCAATTTGATTTTTCAACATAGCCAATCCTTTGATAGTCTTGCCTTGAAATCTTTAGAGACTATAATTCTTACTTTAATTGAGAGTTTTCTTAAGTGATTCACTCCTTTAAGATGTAATTAACTATGAGGACTTGCCTATAGAGAACTTAATGAACCCGGCTTAAAATAAACCCTACTTTACTTTTCCATGTAAAGTAGGGAAAAAATCTCTGGTACATTTGAAGACCCATCATGCCTTAAGAGTCCTTATTAGGTGATTAGGTCCATTATAGGGTAGTGATTTCTATCTCTCGAGATAGTACATCATTCCTTAATGTCATAATTGATCACTGCAATAAGTACCCCCTAAGATCTGTGTGGTGTCCCACATCCCAAAAATTAACACCACAACATGTTAGGCATTTTACTAAACATCTGCTCAATAGCTCTAAAAAGATATTCCACAACAATAATGAAAAGTGTAGGAGAGAGAGGGTCCCCTTGCCTTAACCCATGAGAAGAAGAGAAGAAACCATGCACTTCACCATTGAGAAGCAAAGAAACCAAGAATTATCAATCCCATTCTTAATTAAAGTAATAAATTGATTAGAGAATCTAAATAAAGCTAAGATTTTATATAGGAAAACCCAACCAATATTGTCATAAGCTTTCAAAATGTCAAACTTAAAAAGTAGGTTTCCACCATGAACTTTAGCATTTAAATCACGGATCATCTCTTGGGCTAAAAGAACATTATCTGAAATGGATCACCCATTAATAAATTTGGTTTGATTGGGGGAGATAATTTTAGGAAGCAAGATACACAACCTTTTAGCCAAAATTAAAGAAATAAGTTTATTAAAAAAGAGCAAAGGCTAATCAGCCTAAAATCACTCCAAACTTCAAGATTGTCTTCTTTTGGAATTAAAACAATGGAGGCGTAAGAAAAATATTTTGGGAGAGTACTACCCTTAAAGAAATCAAGAACTGCTTTAACCAAGTCCTCTTTAATGATAATCCAACATTTTTTGGAAAAAGAGGGTAGAATAACCATCAAGCCATAGAGTCAGATTCATACTATGCAAAGTGTTAATTCATATAAGAAAGAAAGCATCTTGTTATCATCATCAAAAAAGATTAATAATAACTTTAGGCCAAGAAAAATTATCATAAGCAACATTATTATTAAGAATCTCTTTATAAAAGAAATAAAAGAATTAGTAAGCTCCTTTTATTCAACACCAAACACCATCATTAGTTTTAATTTTATGAATGTGATTTAAAGCCTTTTTTTAACAATGGCATGAAAATATTTAGTATTACGATCACCATAAGAGATCCATTTCATAGAAGCTTTTTGCCGCCAATAGGTCTGCTCCATGTCTTGATAACATGCTAACCTATTTTTAGCTTGATCCAATAAATGAATTTTAGAAGGTCATTAACAACATCTTCCAAAACTATAACCTCATTCTCCATTTCTTTGATATTGACAAAAAGTTTCTTGGAATAATGTTTATTCCACCAATTATGGAATTATTTAAGTCTTTTAATTTGAACCACAATCTCCTCATCCCAAAAATAGAATCATCGATGGAGAGGTTCACCCGATGAGCAACAACATCCAAAAATCTATCTTCCATGAGCCACATATTTTGAAAGCGAAAAGGGATAGGGGAGGAGGATTTAGTAGCATTAAAATTCATAGTGATAAGTAAGGGAGAATGGTTTGAAGGGTTCTGCTTAAGTGCTCCACAGAAGTACTAGGGAGAAGGTTAATCCACAAATGGTTAAAAAGAACTCGATGTAACCTTTACCAAAGTCTATAATTATTCCAAGTAAATTGAGACCCAGTAAGACAATATTAGTAAGGTGACAATCAAGGATCATGTTATTAAAATCTTCCATATAAAATAAGTTGAAACATTACCACCAACCCGCTCGAGGAAGAAGAGATAGTGTAAATGTCCCCACCCACAAACCAAGGTGCATCAAGAAGAGAAACAAATAAGATCTTCCCAAAGAAGTTGTCTACTATTTCAATTATAAGAAGCATAAACAAATGAACCAAGACAACACCAATTATTAGAAGTAATATTAAAATTGACAACCAGGGATAAATCATCCAAAACACGAAGAACATAAGGACTATTCCAAAATGTCCAAACTTTATTGCTCGAGTTAGCAAAAAAAATTACCAAACTAATCATTTTAGCAATAGAAGAAATGTTAGAAAGAAGAATAAAGGGTTCCAAGATAGCCAAAAAGAGAATATTATTAAAACAAACTAAATTTCTAATTCAATTTCTAACAGAAAGGGTACCAATCCCTCTCACATTCCAAATTAAGAAATAAACCATTTATTTTTGGGCAGAAGAGCGAGATCTAGTAACTCTGGCAAAGTTAGGAAATTTAGTTTTAGGAGTTCTAGTTTTCTTTCTAAAAACTATTTGAAATTTATTAGTCATATCCACAACATCACCATCCGATAGAGATTGTTCAGGGATATGCTTGGAATAAGGTTGCACATTTAAAACATCATTGCAGGCCACTTCACCTTCTTCCAAATCATTATTATGTTGCAAAATTAGATCAGAAATTAGTTCAACATTAAATGAAGAAGCAGGAGAAGGATTAGAACTGTTTAAATCACAAGTACCCAAATCAGGATTAGAAACTTTATTATTAGTTTGATCACCATTCCAGCCCTCATGAAAGATCATATTTTCATCAATTAAAGGTGATAAAGAAGTAGGAATGGAATCATTTGAGATAGAATCATCATCCATAAGTTTCAAAAACATATTATTGTCCATATTATTTCCAATATCAGTGTGATTCAAATGGATAGGCCCATTACAAGGTAATGCATGCTTATTAACATGAGTGACATCCAATGGCTGATCAGGCTTAAGAGGTGCGATTGTCAAAAAGGAGCGTGGGAGGATCAAGGCAATAACCCTCCTTTAGGTAAAGAGTTATCCATTGGAGCATCTTTCTTGGTTTAACCAAGGGCACCTTAAGTTTGGGATCTGAGTTATTATGAGGGTTTGAGTTTCTTGGTGAGGATGAACCACAAAGCAATCCAAAACTCCATGACCATGAATTTTTCAATGGGAACAAAAAATAGTAAAATTCTCAAAATCCACTTTTCACAAATATCCATATTTCTCAAATCCTAGCCAATTTTCCTTTGGAAATTTTTTTGTTATATCCAACTCGACTAGAATCCGAGCAATAGATGGCCTACTATTAGAAGCAATCACCTGATCAACTTGAAGAGGATGATCGAATAATGCACCCATAGTAAAAAGAAACTCATGATTAATGAAATGGACACACAAATTGGGAAGAGAGATCTGAGCTAGAACAATAGGAGATACCTCTTTAATATCAAAATGAAGCATCCATTTTGACAATCACATCTGACAATTGAAAACAAAATATGAGCGTCAAGAAAAAAACTAGAGAATAATCTAATTCATTTGAAAGATGAATGAAGACATGATGAGAATCGATCAATCGATAGAAAAATAATGAGAGTTTCAAGCTATGGAAAAATGATTGAATATTCTCAAAAGTATGATGACACAAAGAAAATTTACCCTCCAATGTGAATTCAAAGGGTTTTGCAAGCCTTTACCTAACCAAATCAAAACACATTATTTCGGGTACACCTTGGAAGGAGGTAAAGATAAGCTCAAGAGACTCACCAAAGACTTGGCCTTACCAAAGAAGAACATCCTTGAAGGATTTTGAAGCCGATTGATTTAATCTAGAGAGCCCCAAGGAGTCAAAACTTTAAGGTCAAAAAATCTGATTTCCTGGGAAGCAAAGTGAACATGGCCATGATCAATAGTGGCACGTGATAGGAGAAGCCGAAGGCTGAGCTAAGCCATCGAAATGGAGTACCAGCCAAAATGTCCATAAGAAAGCCACAAAGGAGATGTGCCTCCATAGGGAAAATGAAATTTTCTAGAGCACCCAAAAAATGGAGGAGAGAGAAGATGCTGAAGAGTTTTAGCATTAGGGTTTAGGGTTTTTTTAAAAATTAAATAAACTAGTAGGTTTAGGTTTATTTAGTTTATTTAGTTTAATTTTTATATATATTATTTTTTAGTTTTATTTAGGTTTAGTTTTATTTTTATTTAGTTTAGTTTTTTATTTTAGTTTAAGATTTTATTTTATTTTTTTATTTTAATTTGGTTTAGGTTTTTTTATTTATTTTATTTTTAGGTTTTATTTAGTTTAGATTTAGGTCTTTAGCTTTTTAGGGTTTAGGTTTAGGGTTTGGGGTTTAGGTTTAGGGTTATTTTTTAGGTTTAGGTTTTAGGTTTGTGTTTAGGGTTCACCTCTTAAGATTGAATTTGAGTCAATTGACTATGAGGATCCCATAAGAGAAGTTGTTGGTATGCCCAATGAGAAGGTAGAACTTTCCAGAAGCTCATCATTCCAAGAAGTCAGTTAACCTAGGTAGTGGCAAAGTTCTACCTCTTAGGATAGCCTCCATAGGATTCTCTACCCATGGATATGCTTGGATGGATGCCGAGTTGATTACAATGTCCTCAACACCTTAGAAAGTTTCAAGCTAAGTAAGCATACATGCCATTATCTTATCCAAAGAGATGAGGGAATCTCTAATCAAGGCCTTACATGATCTAGAGATATGCTTAGCTCAGTTGACCACTATTAAAGAAGAGGCATGTCACACGAAGGACATCTTAGGTGTTACATTCAGCGATGAAGTTACTCCTAGGGACAATCGAGCATAACTGACTCTTTATATTATATGTTTTCATTGAAATTTAATTAGATTACAAAGGCTTATAATCCACCAACACATGGTTGTGGGAATGCCTAAGAGGTGAGGATTTATAGCCTAAGGAAATAGTTACCTCAGATCCTAAATCTAGGGAGCTTTAGTACGAGCTAAAGCATGACCTAAATCTAAGCAACATGTGGACATAAGGGTTTAACTCCACAAGAAAGAATAAATTATTTGACTTATGGTCTTATAACTACCTGGAGTGGCAACCAGCTAACTCCTTCTATAATTTTAAAACCATGTAGTTCAGTCTTATGAATTATAAAATTGCCAGGGTAGTTATTTAGTTAGAAAGAGACCAAAGTCCTAAACACAATTCATAAGAGACTAGAGTATGAGTGGTATGAGAATATGACTTAATCTATTGATGTAAACTCTTTTTAAATTTTATTTAATTTTAGACACATCATTTTGTTAGAGGCTTTAGGATTTCTTATGCCTAAATGCATGATGAAATAGGTTATGGGTCAAATCAGCTAAAAGGTGTTCTCCACCATGCCCTCGCAGTCAAGAATTCATTTATTATGCAAGGATGGAGATCATTCATGTTTAAGGGAGAAAGATTATGCATGCATGATGTGAAACATACAACCATACAACTAAGGGGTTGCTAAATTTTTTAATTATCTTATTTATGTGTTAGGCTTTATGATGAGGTTATGAGTTGTTTAAAATTTTGTTATGAGTGATTAGTTTCACAAAAGTTATTTTTATCCTAAGAGCCTAATTGTATCCAAGCAACAAATTAAAGCATAAATCATTTAAGAAACTACAAAAAACATGCTATCCTATTGCATAATGTAAACATAACATAAAAATATTATATAAACAATCATAAAAAAAGAAAAGGCTGGTGCGTTCGTATACCATATAATTCAAAGAGAGAAAAGATGTGAGCTATACCTTTATACAACCTAGAATATGAAAGAATAATTATAATTATATTAAATGCTATGGGTCTCTTCTTTCTTCATATCTCCATTTCTGATTTGGTTCCTTTGATTTGGATGGTGCATGCTTTTAAGGCATCACAGGGCACCCCAAGACAAAGCCTTCTGACCACTGCTCATACTAATCTCCCGTAGCACTAATCCAAATTCCTATTGCAAAAAATACATTTATGTGGGAAAAGTAAATCTAACTACACCTGTAAAATAGAGATTAGCTAAATATACATATAATCCCAAGCATTTGTATTTATAATTTGGACTTACCACCCTACACATAGGTAACTAAGCCCACCTATAACTTGGATTATGCTTAGGGATTTATGCAACCTACAAAAAGAGCATTCATATTTGTTTTTAAGCATCACTTAAGCATAATCCCCTGTAGAAAATATGATTAGGCTAATATTAACCTATCATCCAGTCTACATAAATGTATTCCAGGGATGTCAAGACTATATAATTGCTTTTCTTGGACACACATAGATGTATACATAAATGAAGGAAACAAAATCATGTAAAGATTGTATATTTTATTTGATTGAATCATTTATATATATATGGATTAAACCTCTAGCCAAATTCTAATACTGAAATACATAAGAATGAAATTACATGGGTACGTGCCATTGTTAAACCAAGGAAGTGAGGTAACCAAATGACCTCCTTGGGGATAGCTAAAGCCTCATGTTCCCAGGATGTCCAGACTATATACCCATTACCATTCAATCTTATATAAATCAAAATATAAATAGAGGAAAGAGAACTCAACATTCATACACTTAAGCTATAAGTACATGCATTTCTTATGTATTTATAACTAGCATCATAACACATATTATTATTCATTTGTAAGCTTCTAAAAAATACATTTGAATTTAATAGTGATAATTGCCATGCTATATTAAATTAAATCAACACATGCAAGCTTAGATAATCAAAATTCAATTTATTTTACTTGATTTTGATAAGATGGATGCATGAATTCAAATGGCATGCCAAATTTAACATGATTGGAAAGAGTACAATCAAATATATGCATGTGATTCATTCAACCAAACTAGTTCTTAAGGACAATCAAATCAAATAAGATTATTTAAAGCAAACCAAAGCTTCTTTATTAATTAAGTTTTGGGTTTGATTTGATTTAAAGAGGAAGAGAAATCATCACTTATTGTTTTAAGCCCATTCCCACATTAGTGATTTGATTTAATTTAATGAAATGTAATTAAGTTGATTTTATGTGTTAATAAAGTTGAACCCTTAATTAGATGAATTAATTACCCTTACCTATGACACCTTAAAGTAATTAACTAAATAATTATGAGCCAACATGATATGCACAGAAAATAAACATGTAATGATCTTAGGAAATAAAAGGGGCCAAATGCAATTGACTCATGATTAATAGTTAATTAGAATAAGAGACTTAATTAATTACTCTTATGGTTATCCCACACATGTGGACTAGCCATAATTTCATTAAACTCCTTTTGATTATTAAATACCTAAAGATCTATGCCATGATTTATTAATTAAGGTATGATGTGATTATGATTTCAATTAAGTGATTTAATTAATTAGTTAAATCTTAATTAATTTCATTTTAGAAAGCTGAAATGAACTTAGTGAAAGGGGTCCCAACCCTACCTTAGTTCACTTATGGAACAATAATTAATAAACTTAATTAACTAATTTATTATTGTTCATGGGATTAATTAATCAATTAACTTAAAATAGTAGTTAAGATTTAATTAGTCAATTTTCTTAATTAAGTGAGAAATAAATCCCAAGAAAATCATAGGAGGCAGAGGTCATCCCATTAAATTAACCCACAAAATTTGGGATTAATGCTCAAGTGATTAAAGAGTAATTAAGCTAATAAATTTGGTAATTAAATCTTAATTACTGTTCAAAATTAATAAAGATAATTTTTAATTAATTTTCCTTTAAAATACCATTAAAATAAGTCTTTATTTGCATTTTTTTATTTCTTTATGATTTTTATAAGTTTCATCTATTAAAAATAATTAATTAAGCTGAATTAAAGCCTAATCCTATTGGCACCACGTGGTGCACTGACGCAGCGTGCTTTCCACATGGCATTATGAGATTGGATACTTATAACTAACCTGACTCAATGCCTACTGGCGCGTGAATGCGCTTTCATCCACCGTCCGATCTAAGATCGTGGCAATGATTAATCCCATAGTTTAATAAGATTAAATTAGATTTATTAAGTGGGTCTAATCATGATCGTCCATTTTGATCATGTGAAATGGATAGTGTGTGATCTAACATCATGCAAGTGAGGGAGAATGAAGTACGTCCTCCATTGCTACCTTGATCCTAGCTTATCTAAGCTCAGATCAACCCCAAAAGGATCCCACACCATCACGACATCGATCAGAGGGGATCCTATGGTTATGACCTCACGATATGCAAGTTTTCTTCAAATATTTCCATCACTTTTTTGCTTAAGGATCAGTTTTGGATGCATACCTAATCGAGCTCAAGACCAGTGCTTAAACAATTAAGAAAGCTTCATCTAGTGGAGATGAAGCCCTGTTGAGAAGCAATTGGATCAATTTCTTGATGTTCACTCGGAAGGCCATGAACTGACAATTTGGAGGTCACCTTGGATCGAAGTCCCACCTCCACTACTCGAAGCTTGGGAGATGATTCATTCTTGTTTAATGAGGCCTATGTAAGGTTTGTGCAAAGTTAATTTGAGTTATATGGAGAAATGGGAAGTTTGGTCGAAAATGGGAGTGTCTTATTTGGATGGACTGAATGGTATTTTGAATTGAGGAACAAGCTTGGGAGCTTAGGGAATGGCTCTAGCAGCTCATATTAGGTAGGTAGGGCTCTATGGAATGATTTTTGTCTATGTTTGAATGGAAATGATGAGGTGTATACCCCCTTCATTTTGATCAAATGGTGGGATTGAGTTTGGCTTCTAGTGGCTGTCCGGCCATCTCAAGGAGTTGTGGGTGGCAGGGAGGAGGTGAGTTGACTCGGCTTGGTTGGTTGAAGGTGTGGATGTGGCTGCTAATGATAAATCATGGGTGTCCTATGGGTTCCAAATGCTCCAATGGGGAGGGTGAGGTGACTTCACCTCCCATGGGTCATGGCTAACCCAAGAACCCCTTGGGTCAGGTTGGGTAGTGTTCTAGGAGCTCAGGTGGACCATTAGGAGAGTACCAAGTGGCCAAGGAATGAAAATGACCACTTACATGGGTGATTTGTCTCATGCGATGCCCTTGACCTAAGAGTATAATAATCATTTGGCATTGGATTTAATTTGGGAAAATTTGAAATGTACCAAAAGTGGGTTAGCCCAAATTTGAAGTCAATTGGAGTTGATTTGGTTAGGTTTGGCTCAATTTGACTCATTTAGGTCAAATTGGGTTAGGTTGGGTCAAGTAGACCAATTGGTCAAATTGGGTCAAACCAAAGGTTTGGTCAAGTTCATATGATCATTTGGGATGTTTTGGTTCAATTGGTTTGGTTTAGTTTGGCTTAGATTTGATTTTGGCTCATTTGAAATCATTTGGGTCAAATGGGTTAAGTTGACCAATTTGACCAAATTGGCCAAATTATCTAGGTTGGGAGTTGGTTTGGTTTAGATTCTTATCCCAGAAGATCTTCTTTCCATAAATCATCTAATCAAATCAAATTCAAACCTTATATCAGATTTTTTCCTCATGCCCTCGACATAGACCCCTCACATGTCATAATGCATGTCGATCCCTAGCGGATCTCCCTCCATTTCCTTGACATGGAATTCTCATCATATATTATTTCTTTCTCTTACACCTTTAAAATGTCAACCAAAAGCCTAACAATGAATTCCTTCAAATTACATCATCTTAACATTGTAATCAACATTTTATGATTTGTGATGGTGCAAGCTTAAACTAATTATACAATATCATGCTAAACTCATTATAGTGTGAATTATAACACTATATTATATTATAATATATGATGTTATACTATAATTTGCTATAATATAATATATTATCTAACATTAAACCTCATTAGAATCACTTAAAAAGGAACAAATAACAAAATTTTCTCAATACATGAATAATGTTCATTTTGAATGAAATTGTAATTTTTCTATTAGAAATGGTACAAAATAGCATAATTTTGGTGTTGCTTCTTGGTGTGTGTTGAATTTGGCCAAATTCTTCCATCTCAACCTTCAAACTAACATTTTTGTGAGTTTTGACCCAATGTATTATAACAAAAGTAAAACATACTAAAATGTACAATAACATTTAGTAACACACCACCACATCCATATATATGAAGTTATATTGTTATGTACATTATATTTTAATATGCTTTCATATAAAATATTATCTTACATTATAATGAATCACTTTAAGCAAAAAAATTTGGGTTAAATGGGTTAAGTCCAATTTGACAAAATTGGCCAAATTATCTTGGGTTGGGTGTTGGTTTGGGTTTAGTTGACCAAGTGAAGATGATTGTAGGCTTTGGTTTCAATTAATTTGGATTTGGTTTAAATTTGATAGGCCAACTTGAACCTTTAGGTCAATTTGGGCTTAGTAGGGAGGTAGGTCCAATTGTGGCTTTGGTCAAGTTCAAGTTCAACAATTTGGAATGAACTTGACACATTGGTTGCAATTAATTTTATTTATGTTTTGATTTGACCCAATTTGGTCTTTTATGTCAATTTGAGTCAACCTAAGTCAAGAGGGCCAATTGGGTTTGACTCAATTGAGGTTCAATTCATATTCAAATATTGATTTTGATTTGGTATGAATCATTGGTTTCAAGGGATTTGGCTTAGGTTGCAATTTGGCGGTTTGGGTTCATATGGGTTAAGGGATGGACTTGGTTTGACCCAATTTGTGATAATTTCTTTAGGGTGATCAACAATCATGATGGGAGGTTTTGATGGGCTTGGTTCAATCTAATTTGGGTAGGATTAAAACTTGGCTCAAATAGGTCAAATTGGCCACTTTGGGTCAAGTGGACCAAGTTTAACTTGATTTTGGTTGAGTTTGATTTTATTGTGTTTATATATGTATCTGGGATTGATATATAAATTCAATTGCAATTGGCTTGGTTTCAAATGGACTTTGGTTCATTTGAACATTTCAAGTCAAAAGGGTTAAGTTGGGTTTGAGTTGGGTTGATTTTGGTTAAGCTTGATGATTGTATTTATCATTGTATTTGTGAATATGATTGAAGGTATGATTGATTCATGAGAAAATAAATTAATTTTGGGTTTTGGAATGAAGGAATTTGGCTAAGTCCATAAAGTTGGGTCATGTGGCTTAGGTTTGAATTTTGATTTGGTTTGATTTAGTTTTGATGATTTAAATGTATATTTCATTTAAATTTGTGAAGATGATTGAAAATATGATTGATTTGTGAGATAGTCAATTGAGTTTGACTTGATTTGGATTAAGATTTGGCTAAATCTATGGGATAGGTCATATGGCTTAGGAAGGGTTTTGATTTAATTTGATTTAGTTTGATTTAGTTTTGATCATTTGAATGTAGATTTGATTTATATATAGGACGATGATTGAATATATATATATATATATATATTATGAGAAAATCAATTGATTTTGGATTGATTTGGATTAAGATTTGGCTAAGTCCATGGGATAGGTCATATGGCTTAGGAAGGGTTTCAAGTTTGGATTTGATCATGGGCTTCAATCATTTGGTTTTGGAATTTGGGTTTAGATTTGGATTTGAATTTGATGTTTTAAATTGAGCTTGAGGTTTGGTTTGAGAAGGTGAAATGGATTACATTTTGGTTGTAGGGTAGGTGGATTATCTACTAAGGCATAACCTAATCCATGGTTCTAAGTCTTTTTAGGTTAAGGTTACCTAATTAATAGAAGTGTCTTATGACTAGAAGTCTTAGTGTCTAGAAGACTCTTAAGTTTAAGATGGAAGATTGAATGACATTCTCAAAATGAGGTCAATAGCCTTGGCTCCATAGTGTTGCTCTTAGAGATAGATGATTGGAAGATTGAAGAAAAGTTTCACATTAAAGACTTGGATACATCTTTCAATGCTTTGGGAGACCATGGATACATAAGAACAACATAGTTCCATCTCTCTACATCGGTATATGAAGTTTTTGAGAGGTGGGAATCATCTATTGTCAAGGAGATCTCAAGCCATTTACAATTCAGAGGTCACATATATGAGGATGACTTACTACATCCCTCAAAATGAACAAGTATATTCTTCAACTTGGCCAAAGTTTAAAAATAAAAATAAAAAAAAAAAAATAAGAAAGAAAAGAAAAATGAAAAGAAAATAAAGGGAGCAAAATAGACTTGAAGGAGGAAGTGGAGCATGACATTAGATTGCACCCATAGTTCATTACTCCATTCACATATGGGTGGGGAAAAGGCGGGTTGAGGAGGTAGTCAGGGGTGGAAAACCTCCTTGTTGGCAACCTAATATAAGATATGTCCTAGTTACTAGGAGTACACTATCTATATAGACTTAGAATCTAGTTCATAGGATGAGTCTTATATGGTTAGCACGACTCTTCGGTAGATTCCTTGAGGTGACATTTGAGCGGATATGAAGATGGGGCTCCAAAAAAAGCATAAGTTTATCAAATATGTGAAATAGTTAGGCATCGGTTGGGAAACTTAGCTCTAACCCACTTTTCTCAAAAGGCGAGGGTTTGGTAGTTAAGGAAGCTCCTAAGTCATCCACAGGTGTGAAGAATCAGAGGTTCTTTCTAGGAGCATCATCCTCAAGTCAGGAAGTTGATGTGGAACTTGAGGATGATTCATATAAAGATTTAATAGAATTACCTTTTGATTGGTACATTGTGTTGATAATTTAGAATTACGGTGCAGAATATGGTCCAATCAAGACTAATTGATACGTCCAATTCCTCATCACCATCATTTAGAATCTTATAAGTTTTTCAAATCACATTAACTCATATGAGCTCTTAGAAACTTTAGATGATCTAGATGATTTTGGAGTTAAAGATGCACTTCGAGTTTGAACAAGAGATCAAGTCAATCATTGGAGCTCATGGAAATAAACTTAGGAACTAAAGAAGATCCACGCGATATATCAGTTCTTTGATGAATGAAATTGAAACCAATGACTTATTTTATGCTATTGGTTGAGTTTAAGGACTACTTTGCATTTAGTTATGAAGAGATAACGGATTGGCTCTAACATAGTGGTCCATAAACTAAATAGAGCCTATTGCTAACCCTATCAAAAGCTCCTACATGCAATTAGACATAGATAGGATATTTTTTTGAAGTCAAGAAATTGATCGATCTTTGGCTTCATTCAAAAGAAAATACCCTACCTAGTTAGCGTCATCCAGTTAAGAAAAGAATGGCCAAATTTACATATGCATCGATTTTAGGGATTTAAATAAGGCATGTAGAAAGAAAAATTTCCACCAATCCAGGAGGCGATGGTGGAGATTGCCTCATCTCATGCGTATTCTCTTTCATGGATGGCTCATGGATATAACCAAATAAAGATAGCCTTAAGATGAAAAACAGTTTTGGATCCCGATCAAATCTATTGCTATAAGGTCATGCCTTTTAGTCTTAAAGATGCCGATGTTACATTACAGTGAGCTATGAATCAATTCTTCGATGAAATCATTCATCATCAAGTCAAGTGCTATGTTGATGATCTCATGGTCAAAAGTAGAGAAAAAGAAAATCATCTCTTTGACTTGAGAGTAGTTTTGAATAGTTAAGTCAATATAACTTCAAATTGAACCCCCAAAGTGTGCATTCGGAGTAGCTTCAGGAAAATTTCTTTGGGTTTGTTGTACCAGGAATCAAAATCGATCAGGAGAAGATCAAGCCGATATTAAAAATGCTAAAATTTTAACTCAACTTAGATCATTCTAAAGGTGGTTGGCATATACAAGATGCTTTATATCTAATCTAGGAAAATGTCGGCTACTACTTATCAAAAGGATGCCAAGTTCAAGTGGAATGATAAGTGTGAGCATGCCTTCAAAGATATCAAGCATTACATGATGACACCACCAATTCTAGCTATCAGGCAAGCTACTCATACTTTACACTATTACATTAGATGACTCCTTTGGTGCTTTGTTAGCCCAAGCCAATCACAAGGGAAGGAAAATGCACCCTACCTCACCTCATCTAATCCCTATTGAGGATAATTATCCACCCATTGAAGCATTCCTTTTAATCTTTACATCCCAAAAGATACATCATTACTTTTGCATAAGCTGAACTTAATCTCTAGGATCAATCCACTAAAGTATCTAATGACCAATGCTATCGGATGGTTGGCATGATGGTTCATGATTATGTCTGATTTGACATTACTTTCATACCCCATGCGATGAAATGAAAGGATTAGCATTTAGACTCTTCACTTAGTGATGACCTCCACGATAAAATCATGAACTTAAGGGATACTAGCATTCACCACTAGGAGATGTACTTTGATGGTTTGTCTTTCTCTTAGGAGGAGAAGAACACAATCTACTATTCCGGAAAGGCGGGGGGTAGGAATAGATCTCTTAACTCTAGATGTGTTATGAGATTTTCATATCATCTTTCTAACCCTTGCACCAATAATAAGCGAATATGAGGCTCGATTGTTATGCAGGTTAGCCATTACTCTAAGCATCCAAAAATCAACATCTTTGGGGTTCTCATTAGTTATTAACCAAATCACTTTGGGTCTTATAAAGTTAAAAGCTTAAGCTCTATCACTACCACATCATAGAGTTTGCTAAATCTAGAGGTTACCATTTTTAAGATTCCTTGAGGAAAGAATGTTGTAGCATATTCTTTAGCCAATCTTTCCAAGGAGTTGGCATGTCTGGAGGATGAGTCCATATCAATAAGGTCCAAAATAGATAATTCTTATCCCTTGTTGATATTAAACTCATAAAAGTACTCTCTTGAAGGGGAGGTCACCATTGCCAAGAAGGACAAGGAGTTAGATTGGAGGCAACCATTCATGGATTGCTTAAATAAGAAACTACCTCGAGAAGTCCCAAGCCTATTAGATGAATCAAAGAGCATTTTCTATGCTCTTGATGATGGTGTCTTATACCATGATTTCAATCATATATGGTTACGTTGTTAGACAAGCATGAAGCCCTTAAGATTGTGATCGAGGTACACTCAAGATTATGTAGAGCCAACCAATCGATCCGGATGAAAGCCTAGATCAAGAGACTAGGATACTACATCCATCGATGATCAAAGATTGCATAAATACTACTAAGGAATCCCACCAATGTCAAATACATGATATGGTCCAACCAACCACCCAACGACACTCACATAGTAGCTGCTCTAAGTTCGGTTGACATGCTACCCTACTAGTGTGTCACCCTAATGGTCTTCTTGCTTTGGAGGATGTAAGTCTTCTACGCTTTCCTTCCTTACTTTGTCACTGCACACTGATAAGCGCCTTGTTAGTTTGGTAGGCCTTATTGTGTGGTCGGTAAGCTACTTCATGTTGGCTTTATTTAAGAGGATATGAGTCTACTTCATTTTCTTCTTGGATTAGCCTTCGTGCACTAACTAGGTCGAGTATATTTGAGGTTTAGGATAAGTCCCTAGCAACTCCTTTCCTCTGATTACTTCAAGTGCAGTCTAGTCCTTCCTCGATCCCCCAGTTGTCTCTCTAGGTCAAGTAGCATATGTCCTGCTGACGATAGACTATCCCGATGATTAGTTCTACTTGAAAACTTATAAGCCTACATGCTTTCTTTTTAGATTTATTATTGCACACCGATGGACACCTTAGGTTGGTTGGTTCTCACACCCTAGGATAAACCACTCACCAGAAGTGCGCTGCTTTCTCCTTGGGTTGGCCATTGTATAGGCTTGCTTTTCCATGGCTCGATAATGCCCTAGCACCTCCCTTGTGGGCACTATATTTGGATCACATCCTTTGTGACACCATTTAGACACTACAGGTTACTATCTTGGATAGTTCTTCTTTCTTAGTAACCACCCCTATGGATGTGCGGATTCTCCCTTGGTCCAGCAAATCTAAGATAGGTCAAGGCTAACATAGCCCCTTCTTAGTGTGGTCCTTTGCACACCAATAGGGTCCACATAAACATATAAAAAATATATATATTCACTTGTGGATTAGGAGGACACCGTGGTACCTTTTCCCAAGCAGTATTCTACTTTAGGGTGTGTAAAACTCTCCTATAGGAATTGCTTGGCTACTCTTGAGTTGATATAAGTTCCCCGTGGCATTCACTTAGTAGACACCCTATGTTGTGATACTAGTCACCCCCCTGCGGTTATTCTGCTTTAGAAGATGTAATTACTATACCATTTTCCTTAGATTTGTACAATGAAGACAACTCCTTAAGTTGGCTAGCTCTACCCCTACTAGTAGACTATCCCTTTGATTTGTAAATCTAAGATAAGTCTTATACAACCCCCTTAGTGGGTCCATCACACATGGTCCATAAATTAAATCTATCAAATTTGGACATTCCCTGGATATGCCCTCAGTTCAAAATCAAACTAAACCAAACAAACCATATCAAATGACATGAAATTAAGATAATATTAATCTTGACTACTTTTGAGTTGACATAAATCCCCAGTATCATTCACTCAATAGTCCTAGGTGAGGTTTGATTTATTGTGCATTCAATAGGTCACCCCAGTGGTTGTTTCTTGCTTGGAAGATGTAAGTCTACTACTTCTTCCTAGCAATTTGCACAGAAGGAAACCCCTTAGGTTGGCTAGCTCTACCCACTGTAGACTATCCCTTTGGATTTGTTAACTTAACATAGGTCAAGGTTGATATAGCCCCTTCTTAGTGTGGGTCCATCACACAAGGTCTATACATTAACTCATATTAAATTAAACCAATCTAATTTTCCCCAAAGGTTTAAATTACACTCTTCTCTCCCTAGTGGAGCCCCAAATCATATATAAACATGTCAAACAAATAAATCAAATTTAAAACCAACCTTCTAGTGGAACCAAATTAAAACTCCCCCCAGAGTCTAAATCAAAGAAATCTAACAAACTCTTATCCCAGAGATACATCCCCAAACAATCTATGAAATCAAACTCAAATCTTAATCTCGAGTGGATAGCCTGAACTTGCTTCCCTAGTGGAAGGTTCATATACCCGATCCCCAGCAGACTCGAGCCCATATCTCTAGTAGATATGCTTCCACATCAATTAAAACAAAATAAATTAAAGTTAATTTGATCTTAATCCCTAGGGGATTATAGATTCTTAACCCTAGCGGATCTTCTTTTTCATATAATCAAATCAAATTCAAACCTTATCCCCATGATTTTCTTCTTCTATGCCCTAGACCCCTCACATGTCATGTCCAATGCATATGATCCCCTGATCTCCCTCCATGTCCTTGACATGGAATTCTCATCAAATCATATTTTATCTCTTATGCACACCTTTAATACTTCAACCAAAAACCTAACAATGTATTCCATTAAATTACATCATCTCAACATTGTAATCAACATTTTATGATTTGTGATGGTGCAAGCTCAAACTAACTATACAATATCATGCTAAACATATTATAGTGTGAATTAACACACTATATTATATTATAATATATGATGTTATACTATAATTTCCTATAATACAATATATTATTTTACATTACACTTCATTAAGAACCACTTATAAAGGAACAAATAATAAAATTTTTCCCAATATATGAATAAAGTTCATTTTGGATGTAAAATTGTTATTTTTCTAGTAGAAATGGTACAAAATAGAATAATTTTGTTATTTCTTCTTGGTGTGTACTGTGAATTTGGCCAAATTCTTTCATCTCAACCTTCAAATTAACATTTTGTGAGTTTTGACCCATTGTATTATAACAAAAGTAAAACATACTAAAATGTACAATAACATCTAACCACCACATTCATATATATGTGAAGTTATATTGTTATGTACATTATATTTTAATATGCTTTCATATTATATATTATCATTCATTACACCTTAAAATGAATCACTTTATGCAAGAAATTTATAAAATTTGGTTGAAAAATGAACATTTATTTTGGATGCAAATTCCATTCTTTGATTAAATGAGACACCATAGCACACCCAATGATGTTCCCTAAAGGTTACTTTAACTTTGGCGGATCCCATCATCTCAACTTATAAATCAATATTTTTATGAATTATACTAGTACAAACTCTACTACATCATCTTGTAATAAACTAAAATATGCTAAACAAATTAGTAATACACAATGCTATAATGCATGATGATACACTTTGTTATGGCATCCTATATTATAATACACTATAACATATTATATTATATTATATTATTGCATATCACATCATAAAAGATTGCTTAAGATAAAAAAAATATAAAATTAGTCTAAATAATAAAAACTATATAGTCATACACATTTTAAATTAGAATAATATATTATGATGCCATGCTCTATTTATTATGGGTTTTTGGCCAAATTCTACCATTAAAGTCTAAATAAACATTTTTTTTTAAATAATGCTAGTGTAGGCTCAACTACATGATTGTAAAATACTAAAAGAATTTAAAATGTGTAGAATAATATATTATGATATGTTATACTATGCAACAACATATAATATTTATTTTGAACATAAAATCTTACTTTTTTAGACTACAAGTAGCACTCCTTTAGTACAACTAATTCCCACTTCAAATTTAACAAATTTCATCATCGATTTATTAAATCAATATTTTTATGATTTATATTAATATAGTATAGGGCATAATACCATATACTAAAACATTTGAAATATCTTATAACATCCAAAAAACTTGATCAATATATGATCTTATTATTATATGATTTATAATATATTATATTATCAAGGAAAGTCTCTTGAAGACATTTTCTTTAATACCCATGAAATTAGGATTCTTCTTTATCTCCAATGATATCTATTATTCAAGGTTTAGGGTTTTGGGGTTTAGGGTTTTGGTTAGGGTTTAGGGTTAGTTTTTGGGTTTAGGGTTTAGGGTTTAGGATTGGGTTTAGGGTTTAAGTTTATAGGTTTAGGATTTATGATTTATGGTTTTTTTAGGTTTAGGGTTTTGAGTTTAGGGTTTAGGGTTTAGGGTTTAGGGTTTAGGGTTTAGGGTTTAGGATTTAGGTTTAGGTTTAGGGTTTTTATAGGGTTTAGGGTTTAGGGTTTAAGTTTTTTTTTAAGAGAACAAATTCAGATTCAATGTTTCTTCTTTTGATTTCATCACCAAGTTTTTAGGTGACATAGATAATAAAAGCACCCATAGAGCAAATCAAAAACCTAGATAAGTAGAACCATCTAAGACATAGTTCCATAAGTAATAGATTAGATTAACCATTATTTCTCTAGTTTGAACACACCCCTCAGTAGGGATCAATCCTCTCTCTCTCATGGGTAACCTTCTTTCTCACTTGACCACCACTTTTCCCAAACCTCCCTCCCCACCACTAATTGCCACCTCCACCTTATCCAGATTGAGCTTAGTTGGCGTGATGTTCCTACCTAGGTTCTACCCATTCTTAGGGTTTTAGGTTGGTTAGGGTTTAGGGTTTAGGGTTACTTTAGGGTTTAGTGTGTTTTGGGTTTAGGGTTTAGGGTTTTAGGTTTTAGTTTTGGTTTAGGTTTAAGTTTTAGGTTTAGTCTTTTAAAGTTTAGGGTTTAGGTTTTAGGTTTATTTTAGGGTTTAGCTTTAGGTTTAGGGTTTAGGATTTTGGAGTTTTAGGTTTAGGATTTAGGTTTAGGGTTTAGTTTTGGTTTAGTTTTTTAGGGTTTTAGGGTTTAGGTTTTAGGGTTTAGGGTTTAAGGTTTAGGTTTAGTTTTAGGGCATATGGTTTAGTGTTTAGGGTTTAGGATTTAGGGTTTAAGTTTTTTTTTAAAAAAAATTAAGTAAATCGATTGGTTTAGGTTTATTTAGTTTATTTTTAATTTATTTGAGTTTATTTTATTTTTTTTTTTATGTAGGTTTATTTTTTATTTTTATTTAGTTTAGTTTATTCTTTTGATGTTAATTTTCTATGTTTTTTATCTTAGTTTATTATTAGTTTTAGTTTATTTTTTAGTTGAGTTTTTTTATATCATATTTTAGGTTTAGGTTATATTATTTTATTTTTAGGTTCAAGATTAGGTTTTTTTTATTATTTTATAGATTTAAGTTTTAGATTTTAATTTTAGGTTTATTTTTAGGTTTATTTTTTTAGTTTAGGTTTATTTTTTAGTTTAGGTTTTGGTTTAGGTTTAGTTTATTTTATTTTTAGATTTAGGTTTTATTTATTTTAGTTTAGTTTTAGGTTTATTTCATTTTATTTATTTTATTTTTATTTTAGGTTTAGATTTTTTTTAGTTTACGGTTTAGGTTTAATTTTTTTATTTATTTTTGGTTTCATCCTTAGGTTTATTTTTTATGTTTAGGTCTTTGTTTAATATTTATTTTATTTTAGGTTTATTTTATTTTTTAGTTTTATTTTACTTAGGTTTTATTCTTAGGTGTATTTTATTTATTTAGTTTAGTTTATTTATATTTATTTTAATTTTATTTTATTTTATTTTTAGGTTTATGTTTAGTTTAGTTTAGTTTTTATTTTATTTTATTTTATTTTATTATTTAGGTATAGTTTATTTATTTATTTTATTTTATTTAGTTTAGGTTTAGGTTTAGGTTTAGGTTTAGGTTTTAAGTTTAGTTTAATTAGGAGTTTTAGTTTAAGTAGTTTAAATTTAGTTTAGGTTTAGAATTTAAGTTTAGTTTAGATTAGTTTAGGGTTTAGGGGTTTAAGTTTAAGTTTAAGTTTAGATTTTAGAATTTTTAGTTTAGATTAGGTTTTTAGGGTTTAAATTTTAGTTTAGGATTTAGGGTTTAGGGTTTATGTTTAGGTTTATTTAAGGTTTTAGTTTAGGGTTTAGGGTTTTTTATTTTTAAATTAACTAAATCGATAGGTTTAAGTTTATTTAGTTTATTTAGATTATTTTTTATTTATTCTAGTTTATTTTATTTTTTATTTTTATTTCAGTTTCATTTTTATTTTTTATTTTTATTTTAGTTTAATTTTTATTTTTATTAGTTTAGTTTATATAATTTAGTTTATCTATTTTTGTTTAGGTTTTTTATTTTACTTTATTTTTTATTTATGTTTTTTTTTTATTTTAGTTTTTATTTTATTCTTTAGGTTTAGGTTTTATTTTTTTATTTTTAGGTTTAAGTTTAAGTTTTTATATTTTTTAGGTTTATTTTTAGGTTTAAGTTTAGGATTTTGGCTTTAGGGTTTTAAGTTTAGGGTATATAGTTAGTTTAAGTTTGAGGTTTAGGGTTTAGGGTTTAGGGTTTAGGTTTTAGTTTAGGTTTAGGGTTTAAAGGTTTAAGGTTTAGGGTTTAGGGTTAGAATTTAAGTTTAGGGTTTAGGTTTATTAGTTTAGGGTTTAGGGTTTAGGTTTTAGGGTTTAGGTTTAAATTTTAGGGTTTAGGGTTTTGTTAGGTTTAGTTTAGGATTTGGGTTTAGGTTTTGAGTTTAATTAGTTTAGGGTTTAGGGTTTAGGATTTAGGTTTAGGTGTAGAGGGTTTTAAAAAAAAAACTAAGCGGTAGGTTTAGGTCTATTTCATTATTTAGTTCATTATTTATTTATTTTAGTTTTTTTTTAGGTTTATTTTTTATTTTTATTTATTTTGGTTTATTAATTTTAAGTTTATTTATTTTAGTTGAGGTTTTTTATTTTAGTCTATTTTTTAGGTTTAGGTATAGGTTTATCTTTATTTTTTAGTTTAGTTTTATTTTTATTTTATTTTTTAAGTTTTATTTTTTATTTTTTGGTTTATGTTGAGGTTTTTATTTAATTTTTTTATGTTTAGGTTTTAGGTTTTTATTTTATGTTTAATTTTAGGCTTTATTTTTTACTTTAGGTTTAGGTTTATTTTTAGTTTATTTTATTTAGGTTAGGGTTTAGGTTTAGTTTATCTTAGGTTTAGGTTTAGGTTTAGTTTTATTTATTTTAGTTTAGGTATAAGTTTTTTTTTTATTTCAGGTTTAGGTTTAAGGTTTAGGGTTTAGGGTTAGTTTAGGGTATAGGGTTAATTTAGGGTTTATGGTTTAGTGTTTATGCTTTAGGGTTTAGGGTTTTTAGGATTTATTTTAAGGTTAGCTTAGGGTTTAGGGTTTAGGTTTTAGGGTTAGGGTTAGGGTTTAAGGTTTAGGGTTTTGGGTTTTAGGTTTAGGGTTTAGGGTTTAGGTTTAGGGTTTAAGGTTTAGGGTTTAGAGTAGGTTTTGTTTAGGGTTTATTTTATGATTAGTTTTAGGGTTTAGGTTTAGGATTTAGGATTTAGGATTCTGATTTAGGGATTAGGGTTTTTTTAAAAAAAAAATTACGTTTAGGTTTATTTAGTTTATTTTGTTTATTTTTCATTTATTTTAATTTATTTTATTTTTTATTTTTATTTATGTTTTTTATTTAGCTTGGTTTATTTATTTGAGTTTACATTTTCTATTTTAGTTTATTTTTTAGGTTTGGGTTTAGGTTTCCATTTACTTTTTAGTTTAGTTTTATTTTTATTTTGGTTTTTAGGTTTAGGTTTTATTTTTTTACTTTAGGTTTATGTTTCGGTTCTTATTTTATTTTTTTAGGTTTAGGTTGTAGGTTTTATTTGAGGTTTATTTTTAGGTTTTTTTTTTTTAGTGTAGGCTTAGGTTTATTTTGTTTATTTTATTTTATTTAGTTTAGGGTTTAGGTTTAGTTTATTTAAGGTTTAGGTTTAGGTTCATTTTATTTTCTTTATTTTAGGTTTAATTTTTTTTAATTTTAGTTTAGGGTTTAGGTTTTTTTTAGGTTTATTTTAGGTTTAGGTTTTTATTTTGTTTATATTTTATTTTTATTTTATTTTTAGTTTTTAATATTTTTAGGTTTTTTATTCTTATTTTTTTAGTTTACTTTAGATTTTTATTTATTTTATTTTTTTTTTTTTGGGTTTTTTTTTTATTTTATTTTTATGTTTAGATTTAAGTTCAAGTATAGGTTTAGGGTAGGTTTTTGTTTAGGCTTTTATTTTATTTTATTTTTTTATTATATTTAGGTTTAGGTTTTTTTATTTATTTTATTTTTAGGTTTTATTTAGTTTAGGTTTAGGTTTTTAGGTTTTTAGGGTTTAAGGTTTAGGGCTTAGGGTTTAGGGTTTAGCATTTAGGGTTTAGGGTTTTTTTAATATTTGTTTATTTTTTTAAATTTAGTAAACATGTTTATTTAGTTTAGTTTATTTATTTTAGGTATTATTTTAGTTTATTTTTTAGGTTTAGGTTTTAGTTTATTTTTTAGTTTATTTTTATTTTTATTTTATATGTTAGGTTTATGCTTTATTTTTTATTTATTTTAAGTTTAGGTTTTATTTTATTTTATTTTTTTGGTTTAGGTATCTGGTTTTTATTTTTGGTTTAGTTTTAGGTATTATTTTTTAGTTTAGGTTTAAGTTTATATTTTTTTTAGGGTTTAGGTTTAAGTTTAGGTTTAGTTTATTTTAGGTTTAGGTTAGGTTTTATTTATTTTAGTTTTGTTTATTTTAGTTTAAGTTTAGGTTTATTTTAATTTAATTTTAGGTTAAGGTTTTTTTTAGTTTAGGTTTTAAGTTTTATTTTTTATTTATTTATATATTTATTTTTTAGGTTTAGGCTTTTATTTTATTTTTATTTTATTTTACTTTAGGTTTGTTTTATTTTTATTTTAGGTTTAGTTTATTTTATTTAGGTTTTTTATTTTTTTAGTTTAGTTTAGGTTTTCATTTATTTTATTTTAGTTTAGTTTTTATTTTTTATTTTATTTTCTTTTTAAGTTTAGGTTTAGGTTTAGGTTTTAGTTTAGGTTTAATTTATTTTATTTTGGTCTAGGTTTTTTTTATATTTTATTTTTAGGTTTTATTTAGTTTAGGTATAAGTTCTTCACTTTTTAATGGTTTAAGGTTTATGGTTTGTTGAGGGTTTAGGGTTTAGGGTTTAGTAGAGTTTAGGGTTTAGAGTTTAGGGTTTATGATTTAAGGTTTTTGGGTTTAGGGTTTAGGATTTTTAGGGTTTATTAGGGTTTAAGGTTTAGTGTAGGGTCCATGTTTTAGTTTAGGTTTAGGGTTTTTATTTTTTCTTTTTTTTAATAGAGAACAAATTCAGATTCAACATTTCTTCTTTTTGATTTCATCAACCAAGTAACACAACAAGTTTTCTAAGACACAAGTGACAACATAGATAAAAAATGAGCATGCGTAGAGCAAATCAAAAACTCTAGATAACTGCCTCCCTCCTCACACCATACTATAACCTCCGCCTCTCCTCTCCTCTCTCCTCCATAACCACCACTACTCCAACTACGACCTCCATATCCACCTGCACCTTCAGATCCCCCACCACCGCTATGATAACCGCAACCTTCACCTTCTCACCACTGATCTAGTGAGCCCGGTTGATGATGTTCTCGTGCTGGTTCACGCCATTCTTAGATTTTAAGTTTATTAGGTTTTGGGTTTAGGTTTATTTTTTAATTTACTTAGTTACTTTAGGTTTAAGTTTTAGGGTTTGGGGTTTGGGTTTAGGGTTTAGGGTTTGGGTTTGGGGTTTTAGGGTTTTAAGGTTTAGGTTTGTTTAGGGTTTGGTTTTAAGGTTATTCTTTGTGTTTTTAGGTTTGCTGGTTTTAGGTTTAGGTTTAGGGTTGTTGGTCAGAGTTTAGGGTTTAGGGTTTAAGTTTAGAGTTTAAGGTAGGGTTTATATTAGGGTTTGGGTAGGTTTGTGGGTTTTTTTAAATTACAAACCAAGTAGTTTAGGTTTATTTAGTTTATTTATTATTTATTTTAGTTTATTTTATTTTTTATTTTTATTAAGGTTTATTTTTATTTTTATTTAGTTTAGTTTATTTATTTTTGGTTTATTTATTTTAGTTTAGGGTTTTTATTTTAGTTTATTTTTTTAGGTTTAGGTTTAAGTTTATTTTTAGTTGAGTTTTATTTTTATTTTATTTTTTTGATTTAGGTTTTATTTTTTATTGTTAGGTTTAGGTTTTTTATTTATTTTATGTTTAGTTTATTTTTATTAGTTTATTTTATTTTATTTTTAGGTTTATGTTTAGGTTTATGTTTAGGTTTTTATTTTATTTTAGACTTGAATCTTAGACGAACTCATTCATCATCAAGTCGAGTGCTATGTCGATGTTCTCGTGGTCAAAAGTAGAGAAATGGAAGACCATCCGTTTACTTGAGAGTAGTTTTTGAACAGTTAAGACAATTTAACCTCAAAATGAACCCATTGAAGTGTGCATTGAGTAGCGGAAATTCTATGGGTTTGTTGTTCACACCGTGTAATTCAAATCTATCCGAGAAGATCAAGGTGATATTATAAATGCCACCCCTAAAGTTTAACTCAACTCGATCATTCCAAGTATGGTTGGCATTTCTAAGATGCTTTATATCCAACTTATCGGAAGATGTCGCCATTCTTAGCACTTATCAAAAAGGATCAAGTTCAAGTGGGATGACAAGTGTGAGCATGCCTTTGAAGACATCAAGCATTACCTGATGATGCCACTGATTCTAGTAGCTCCTATCCTGAGCAAGTAGCTCATACTTTATACTGCTACGTTAGAAAGCTATCTCGGTGCTTTGTTGGCCCAAACTAATGATGAAGGGAAGGAAAATGCACTATACTACCTCAACCATCGTCTAATCCCTACTGAGGCTAATTATCCAGCCATTGAGAAGCATTGCCTATCTTTAATCTTTGCATCCCAAAAGCTACAACACTACATGTTTCCTCATAATGTGAACTTTATCTCTAGGATCAATCCACTATAATATCTCATGATGCGACCGATGCTATCCGAACGGTTGGCACGACGGTCCATGATCCTCTCGTAGTTTGACATTACCTTCATACCCCTCCATCTAGTGAAAGGATAAGAGA